>JAVXUM010000011.1:12400172-12413017 GCA_035590655.1 Pouteria glomerata | reverse complement strand
ATTATTATTATTAAATACATATACACATAACGTTGTATATATAGCAGCGCTAATATATATATATATATATATTGCTTCTACTGTATGGAATTTTCATGTCCACGTTGTCCTGCATTATCCTCTTATCCTAACCCATCATCACTAACAAGAAAATATTGAAAATTGTAGTATGATAGAGAAAGAAACCAACTAATTGCATCACAAATCAAATCAGAAAATAAAAATAATTTAAAAAAAAAAAGAGAGAGAGGGAAGATCCCGTTGCTCATCCCAATTTTGCAGGAGGGGGGGAGATGGGGTCGACCTCTCTTGATTGCTTTATTTTCCAAAAAAAGGAATTCTCACAGATGATGATCATGATTAGGTTGACATATAAAAATATATATTCATTGATATTTCTTATTAATTATATATGATATAGTTACGATATTTGTAAATAACTGGCTCATATATTTTGGTTACAGTGATGCTATGAATGATTACATACAATCAGTTAGAGAATTGGCGTGTGAAATTCTTGATCTGGTGGCTCAAGGCCTGCGGATCAATGACCAATCCGTATTCAGTAGGCTCATCAGAGACGTTCATAGTGACTCATGCTTCAGACTCAATTACTACCCTCCGATCAAGCGGTCTTACGGTCATTCTCCAAAACTAAGCACGGGATTTGGAGAGCATTCTGACCCTCAGATCTTGACCATCATTCGATCAAACGACGTTGGAGGCCTTCAAATTTGTTTGCGCGATGGGTTATGGGTCCCCGTTCCTCCTGATCCCACTGAATTCTGTGTGTTTGTCGGCGATGCTTTTCAGGTTAGTATTGCCAGATTAATTCATTCCTTATTTATAAGCTATTTGATAACTTTAACCTTTGAAAAAATTGTTATTATGATGAGTTTTTTTAGCTAATAATAATAATAATAATAATAATAATAATAATAATAATAAAGTTAGTGGACTAGTGTGGCAATAATAATTTTGTAATTAAAATACATTTTAATCAATGTTTTGATTTAAAGTGATAAACCAACTAATCCAAATGTGTTTCTGCAACCTCTTATGGTGAATATTTTCAGTGGCATATAGCATTAATTAAGCGTTGACAAGCTGAATCGCGGAAAAAAAGTGTTAGGGAAATAAAAATAAAAAGAAAGTTCAAATTTGTTTATTTTACAATTGAGATAGAATGAGAAATAAATAAATAAAAATTTATAAATTTAATTTTTACTTGATTAATAATAAAAAATAATGACTCCTCAAGGATTTTATTTTCATTGTTTTGAAAAATTCCAAGGGTTAATTAAACTAATTATATCAGAGTTTTAGTTGCTCCTTTCATTTATTAACCTTAACACTTTAACTCCCTCATTTATTTAAAAAGGTTTCGTTTGAAAGTCAACAATCAATTTTTTTTGTATAATACAACTTTACTAAGTCCAAAATTAATATCCTTTAATACAGGAAAAAAAACTAATGAATATAAACATATATTATATATTTGTATACATATAAATTTTATTCTTTTCTTACACTCTTAACCCATTTAAAAATTAATTTATAATAAATGTTATAAAAAATAATTGAATTTATTAAAATTATAAATTATTTATATCCTTATTTTTGTATTTAGCACTTACTTTCTGTAATTATCCTTCGTCAGTAAATTTTGATAAAAAATAGTAAAAAATTATTAATTTAATGTAATTTATTTTAATTTGAAAAATAGTAATAAAAATAGATATAAAAAATTATTATTTATTTTTATAATAATTGTTTTTAGTAATAACTAATTTTAATTTTAACAGTAAATCATTATGTATTTTTATTAGCAATTTATTTTGATTAATATAAAAATATTAACAAGAGAAATCATTCTAATAATAAATTATTATTTATTAAAGTTTAATTTTTATTTTAATAAATTGAATTATTCTTTTATAACATTTATTGTAAATTAATTTTAAATCGGCAAAGAGAGTAAAAGAAGAATAAAATTTATATGTATATATTTATTTTTTTTATATATTTAAGAGTATTTTAGTCTTAATAAAGTTATATTATATATATGTACTTAATAGTGTTTAAACAGAATTCTTTTTAAATAGGTGAGAGAATCAAAGTGTTAGCGTTAATAAATGAAGAGGGTGATTGAAAATTAGGTATAGTTAAAGAAATATAAATGTAATTAGTCCAAATTCTTAATTTGAAAAAAAAAAATCAAAATTATGATGAGCGATGACACAGTGTCTTATCTTAATTAAAATTGGTGTTGTTAATGAAGGCTATGACAAATGGAAGGTTTGCGAGCGCAAGACATAGAGTGGTGGTAGGAAAGTCGTCTGCAAAGCCCAGAATGTCAATGATGTTCTTTGGAGCTCCACCCTTGAATGCATGGATATCTCCTCTGCCAGAGATGGTCGTCAACCCCCACACGCCTCTTCTTTATCGGCCCTTCACTTGGAGTGAACTCAAGAAAGCTGCCTACTCTCTGCGTTTGGGAGACTGCCGTCTCAACCTCTTCAAGACTCAGAGATAAATATATGTAGTGCTTGCAGTACGTGATATATATACAATATATATAAATTCAACCGTTTGGAGAATTAATTGATTGTACATAGAGATCAATCCACGCAGAGATAAAAAAATAAAAAAATAAATGGTATGTATATACATACATACATATATATATATATTATTAGATGGAAGTGGACAGGTACAGTTGTAATTAATCAAGGGCCATTGGGAATTTTTGGATGCTCGCATGTGAGTGCTTCACCTGTGATTTGTCTTTCCGTTATGCTTAATTAGAGTGAGAAAAGATTTGTGCGTTTACATGCATGTGGGAGTAGTTAGAGTTTTTTTTTTTTTTTTTTTGGGTGTCTATTCAGTTGTTTATGTATATATATACAGGGACAGGGAACCAAAAATTTTTTAATAAAAATCTAAACTATAGTTTAAAAGATATATAAGAACTTATTTTTCAACAAAAGTGATTTTTGTGACTTGTGATAATTGATTTCAAGCCTTCAAATAACAAATTTAAAATCAACGCAAGAAAAAAAAAAATCAATATAAATGTATATAATTAAAATTTAAGTTGTGAAAAATATACCTGTAAATATAAAAATTAAATTTATCCAAATAAAAATGTGTTGTTTATGATAAAAATTTAAATTTCACCACTAATAAATTGATAATGAGAATGAAAACTCGAGAATATTTTAGATTATATTTGGTATGCAAAAATAGAACGGAATCCATTCTCAATTTAATCTATTTCTCATATTTAATAAAAAAAAATTAATTAAGTTGAAATGTTATTTTTTAGTAATAGCGATTCTCAGTACATCAAGTGAAAAAAAGTATTTCATAATTTAAGTGATAAAATAATCATTTCATTCTAATCAAAGTTCAATCCAAAAAATAAAGAAAAAATATAGATCAAAATTAAGCAACTTTGCATCACAAATTCCTTTCAATGACTCTTTTGAGTTATAAAATAATCATGCATCTCTAGTCCTTATTTTTAAGCATAGATTTGAATTCGGTTTATAAAATAATTATTTTATCCTTAAATTAATTTTTTTTTTTTCTTTTCTGCCTAAATTCGTATTCTAGACTTTAAAAAAACTACTCGACGTATTTTTTGAACCACCACGCCAGTACTGAAATAGCACGACCTCTTCCCTTCAATTACACGGGTCTGTCTTGGGTCAGACTCGCCGGTGAATGTACTCGATGAAATTGGCATGACAATACACTGAGCTTCGATCGCTCTCGACCCAGTTAGAGAGATGGACCACAGCTTCAGGATGTCATCCTCTTCGGTGTATATCTTTGCCGCTGGATATTTTCGCTACCGGTGCCACTGAAAATTTTCCTCAAACCAGAAGCTATATATATGTGTGCGCGTATATATATAATCAACTTCTTCAATTTCTCAAGAAATTTGGACCTATCTTGATTTGAAATCTCAAGTATGGCAGTCCATTTCAATTCCCTCCGATGAATAATCCATTCCCATTCTCTCCCCTCATCCTCCTCAAAGTCAGTAAATTTTTGTTTCTTTCAACCAAATTTAAGCTAGGGTTGGGACTGATTGATTTGTTCCACTCATTGATTTGGGTGTAAGAGAGGATTTGAAGAAGATTTATAGGATGTGTTATCAAATGCTTAAATTTGAAGAAGAGTGAAAGAATAGAGAACATAGAAAAAAAAAAAAAGAACAGAGGAGAGAAAAGATGGTAGCAAAGATGAAGAAAAAGAGGGCAATTTGGTTTTTTTGCCACTTCACCTAACTACAACAATTCACACTTTGAACGATCAATTTTTTTAATTAAATAAAAATTTGATCGCTAAATGATAACTTTTTTCAACCAAATAAGATTGGTCACTAGTAGTGATTTTTTTTCGACCAAATAAAAATTGGTCGCTAAAGAGTTGATTTTTCTGATTGATTGTTTGCTAAAAACTTAAATAAAAAATAATAAAATATTTATTATTATTATCGAACCATTGGTCGATAAATGTATCATTTTTTTGCTACCAATTGATCACTAAAAGATTACTTTTTGGTCACTAGAAATTTGAATAAAAAATTAGATATTTATTACTTTGGTCGACTAAGTGGTTGACAAATGCATCACTTTTAGTTACTAATTGGTCTTTAAAAGATTACTTTTTAGAGACTAAATCAATTTAAATGATTACTTTTTCCGGCCAATTAGTCAATAAAAATTTGAATGAAAAATAATAAGATATTTAAAAGTATCACTTTTGACTACCAATTGATCGTTAAAAGATTATCCTTTAAATTTAGCTGCTAAATGGTTACTTGTCCCAATCAATTAATCATTAAAAATTTGAAAAAAAAAATAACAATATATTTATTATAAACTAACTTAAAAATATTAATAATATATTTATTATCTTTGGCGACCAATTAATAGGTAAAGGTGTATCTCTTTTAGCTACTGATTGATTGGTAAAAGTGATAAAAATTATTGTAAAAAATAAATAAATATTTAAAAACTAGTAAATTTTGTTTCTTTCTCCATCTTTCTCTCAAACGATTTTATTAATCTTTTTATATGATTTAAATTTGATTTTATGAATTTTATTTTAACATTTATTTATTAATTTTAATTAATTTAATATTTTACAAAAATTATGAAAAACTGCAATCATGTATAAAAAATAAAGTTATCATATTAATGCTTAAATCAAATTTGCCAAATTAAATTTAAATAATCTAAATGTATATGTTAGAGTAACCTCTGTAGGTTGTATGAATTATAACCAGGAGAATATTAAATATTTCAATATCTAGTAATTATTTAGTACATATTTAATATTAATTGTATTAATATCTACATTATTTTATATTTTCTTGGATGTGATAAAATTATGAAAATAAAAATAATAAGAAACTATTTATTAATTTTAAGTAATTTCATTTCTTTGTCTTTTCAGAACTTATTTTCAAATATAATCATTGAAAATATTTTTTTATTAAAAATAAATTTTGAAAAAAGTTTTCAAAAATTTTATTTTTAACAATTATTTTTTAAAATTAAAAGTAAATGCGACCTAATTATTTTTAAAAATATAAAATACAAATGGATCAAAGGTAAATAATAAAAGATTTAAATTATTTTTGTTAAATTAAAATAGTTATTCACAAATTATCTACAAAATATTTGTATGGTTCTATATATTAGTTATGATTTTAAATTATTGCAGAATGGTTAAAAGAACTAAATAAAAATAACAATAAAGTGATACAAAATTATTAAAAAAATAAAATAATAAAATATTTTATCACTTTTTCTAATCAATTAGTCGCCAAAAGTTCACTTTTAGATACCAATTGGTCCTAAAATTTACTAAAAAAAATTTGTTTATATGTATAAATATGTAAAATACATATATAAATAAGCGTTTGTCCTAGTAACCAACCACACCAATTTCCAAAGGCGTATAATGAGTTTAATTCTAAGTATCAACAAAAAAAGTCTCAAAATATAACATTAACAGGTGGTGCAATATTAAGCTAATCACACCAACTTCCAAAAGAGTGGCATGAGTTCAGTTCTGAGCATTAGCAAAGAAAATCTCAAAATATAACGTTAGCATGTGATGCAATATTAAACTGTCATGTGACACAAGACCACATATGAATTTTTATTTTTTAAATTAATTCTTTCGCTGACCAATTGGTTGCTAAAATCAATCATTTACCAACCAAATTTTGGTCGCTAAAAGTTAAACTTTTCCCGACTAAATATATTTTGGTTGCTAAAGGCATACATTTTTACCAACCAAATATATTTTTAGTCATCAAAACCTTCTAGTCGGCCAACTGACAAGTTTAATTTCGAGCAACAACAAAAAAACTCAAAATATGATGTTGGCAGGTGGCACAATATTAAGCTAACATGTGGCACAACATAAGTCGCCACGTGGCAATACATATGAATTTTTATTTTTTACATTAATTCAATTTTTTTTTTTAAATTAACTCTTTTGCGGACCAATTCATCACTAAAAAATCAACCCTTTATCAACCAAATTTTGGTTACCAGAGGTTAAATTTTTTCCAACCAAATATATGTTGGTCATAAAGGCCTACTTTTAACTGATCAAATATATTTTTAGTTGCCAATATCTTCTATGACTAACCTTTACAAGCTAACTGGCGAGTTCGATTCTAAATAGCAACCAAAAATTCTCAAAATACAACGTCGACGTGTGATGCAATATTAAGCTATCACGTGCCACAATCAGAAGTTAATATGTGGCACAACACAAGTTGCCACGTGACACCATATATGAATTTTTATTTTTTTTAAATTAATTCAATTTTCTTTTTTAAATTAATCTTTTGCCGACTAATTTGTAGCTGAAAAACCTTTTACCAATCAAATTTTAGTCACTAAAAGTTAAACTTTTCATGACCAAATATATGTTAGTTGCGAAAGGGTTACCTTTTTACTGACCAAATATATTTTTGGTCGCTAATACCCTCTGCGACTAGCTTTTGCTGACCAACTAGCAATCAAATCATGTTTGGTTGGCAAAAGCTTTAACGACTAAAGAGTAAACTTTAGTAATCAAATTTTTGGTTGCTTAAAGTATTAATTGTTGTAGTACTCATTAAGTACATGGGTTATTAGTGTGTAATAATGAGGTATAAGGGTGTAAGTAATTTTTACCCTAAATATAGGAGTATAAAAATAATTACCCCTATAATTAATTATAATTAATTCTATGAGAATATTTTTTGAAATTTATGGGTCTTCTAGTTTTTTACATCAACTGAGGCTTCATTTGGTTACTTTTTCTGTTAAGGTTTTTCCCTCTTATATATAGCTTGTTTTCACGAAAATTTAATTTTTTCTTTTAAAATTGTAACTTTTAGATATATTAATTCGTTTAAAAAAATAAAAAAGAAATCAAAAAAAAATCAAAAAATTCATGTTCATTAAAAGTTATCCGTTTGGACAAAAAATTAATGAAAAAGTTAGTTTTTTTATTTTGTCTAGTTTTCATCCAAATAGAAGTAAATTTTTTGATTATTTTTTATGAATGTAATTAACACTACTTAAAAGTGCAATTTCTAAAAAGAAACTAAATTTTAGTTGAAAAAAAAGTCATACGAGATGAAAAAAGTAAAAAAAAAAAAGAAAAGCTTCTTTTTTTTTTTTTTTTTTTAAACCAAACGATTAGCGAATTTCTTGGTTTTTTCTTGATAAAATTTTATAAGATGTAGGTACTCGTCATTCTATGGATTTTTTTTTTACTAATACTTTAGATAAAAATTACAAGAATACTGCCAAAAAAAAAAATTGAATTTTGCTGTTAATGAAAATACTATATTACACCGTGGGTTTAAAATGGGGAGAAAACGCAAAATAATTTTGCGGTAGAAGAAAATAACACAAAAAACGCATAATGAAAATGCGTCTTTGGTTCGCCAGGGCCACCTGTGGTGGAGAATCGCGAACTCATTTCACGATTCACCCGAGCTAAGCTAGATTCTTCAATATCCATAGGGTTTTAGAGAAGATTTATTATTATAATATAACACATGTGCTTACAAAAGATTTGGGTAAAATAGAGATTTATCATTAATTACTAATAGACTTTTAAGAACAATATAATGCCTATTCCAATAGTTAATGCCATAGCCAAATGCCAATTGATTTATTCTTAAAATAACTTATTAAAGATATATATATTCTAAAAAAAATAATATACCACTCAAATAATTATAAAATAAAAATTATAAATAATATATTAATATAATTTTTTGGGAGAGTTGGTTAAAGAATGAAAAAAAAATTAAAAATAAAAAATCTTTTGTATGCAGTTGAATAAGGAATAGAAGAAAATGAAGAATTATATTCGCGTGATTTATGTGGTATTGCACAAATCCTCAGTTTACTCATCAGATACGCAATTTGTTGAGAGCTGTAATAAATTGGTAGGTTCTTGGTCACCAAAAAAAATTCTTATGCAATTTAAAAAAATTTTTTTACAGCCCTCAATGAATTGCATATCTAATAAGTAAACTAGGGATTCATGCAATACCACACAAATCCGGCAAATGTAATTTTTCATTTTTTTCTATTCCTTATTCAACTGTATACAAAAGATTTTTTATTTTTAATTTTTTTTCATTCTTTAACCAACTCTCTCGATATATTATTTATAATTTTTATTTTATAATTTTTTGAGTGGTATATTATTTTTTTTTTAAAATAGATATATATCTTTAATTAGTTATTTTAAGAATAAATCAATTGGCATTTGGCCCTGGCATTAACTGTTGGAATAGGCGATAGATGAGAAATGCTACATTTACAACCAAAATTTCCAATATTTTTTACAACATTCCAAAACTACATCGTTTGGAACAAAAAAGAAAAAAAACAACTGTCTTCCTCACATGACTTTGCAAAAAGAGGGTATTTTCAGAAATTAAAAAAACTTTCCACCACCATCTCAATTTCTTCTCCACCTGTCCTCAGAGACACTTACTCCTACGTTGCTCTCTCCCCTGTGAGCTCGTAGATCTACAAATTTATTGCTTTGTTCTCAATTTTTTTGATTTATTTGTTTTTTGTCAAATTTTTTTGTCGCTCCAAAGGAGAAAATGAAAGCTGGAAAGCAGATTAACGGTAGTGTAAATTAAGTAGTTAATTTTTCAGAACATCGATGGTGACGGAGGGTTGTTATAGTACAATGAAAAGTATGGCACAATTGGGTTAAGAGATGGGGCGGCGTCGAGTAATTTTTGAATAAAATATGGCATAACCTGTCAATAATGTAGCTTGGTGGCAAAGGTGAGGGGTAGGAGGGCAGGAAGGGCGGCGGTGAAAAGTAATAATAATTGTCGGAGATGGGAGCAGACGGAGGCAGAGGACAGTTAGAGGAGCGAGTCGACAGAAATGCCTTCCTAATGCAAAGCCTTGCGAGGAAGAAAATAGTCTTTTTTTTTGGTTTCAAAACGGCATCGTTTTGAATGTTGTAAAAACTGTTGGAAATGTTTGTTTTAAATGCAGCATTTCTGTTAAAGGACCGTAATCGTAGCTGATGGCAGTGAAAAGGGCAAAACCCCTGGGTCATGTCATGTGTGATTCCACCTACAATTAAGACAAAAAAAAAAGAAAAAGAGAAAAGTCGGCAGAAATTGCCCTTATTTGTTGACGTGGCTCAATTCAATTGTCATTAATTTTTTTTTCACTGAAAACTTTCAATATAATTTAACAGTTTATTTTAAATGATAAATTTAATAAGATTTAATTTAATCTAACAAGAATTATCACTAACTTTTATATTTAAAATTAAAATAAAATTTTATTAATTAAATTTGATTTTAATTTCATAACTTAAAATTTAAAATTTTATATAATTTAAAATCTAATCCAAACAATAGAATTTTTAATCAGAATCTCCTCATTTAAGTAAGTTGATAACATTATCTTTATATATTATATTTTTTATATTTTCTATTTCGTATGGTTAAATTTGATATATATCTTAAATTAATTAAATTTAATTATGAAATTCAAACATGTGTTTTAAATATAAAATTTTATTTATCAAATCAAATTAACTTAATTTTTTATTCTTAAATTAAATTAATTCTAAGAAACAAATATTTTTAAATAGAACGTAAAAATTTATTATACGTATATTTTTACTAAACAACTATAGTGACGTTAAAAAACTTCTTGCTGCGGCGGGGCTTTTCTTTTATTCAAGTATTTTATACTCTCACATACATAAGTACATATGTATATATAATATATATAAATTATCCTTGTGTTCGTATGTTTAAAATACTTCGATTTGACTAACATCTTCTCTAAAATAATGAAGCAATTATTTTAATTTTGGCTAATTGAAGTTTCATATAATATTCAATTTTTAATTTTATCCATTTATGTGTTATTTTAGGTTAATGAATTATTTAAACTAATATTGAATTTTTTTTATTTTATTTTTTCTAAATTGAATTTAGCTTGAATTGATATTAGATTGAACATTTAGGCCTAAGGCCCAGCCTTTTTTTTTTTTTTTTTCTTTTTATTTCCCTTCTTTAATTTTTCTTTTCTTTTGTTTTTATTTATTTTATTTTGGAGGTCCTCGCGTCGTCTAGAGAAAAGGAGAGAGAGGAAGAGGAGAGAAAAGAAAGAGAGGAGAGAGTGGGTAGAAAAAGAAAGTATAATCTAGAGTAGAAGCCTATGGATCAAGATAGTATTCAATCCTGTGATTATTGTGGTGGTCGTCGTTTTAAGTGATTTGGTTTAAAGTAGGAGAAATCAACATTTGAAGGTTAGAAGCTCAACCGATTTTCTTCATTTTTCTCTTATTTTATTCAGATTCGAGGTATGTGGGAGTTATATTTGTGTTCTAAACATTGTTAAGATGATTTTAAGGTATAATATGATTGGTTTGGTTAAATATCATGAGATTTGTGCATAAATAGATGTATATATGAATGTGTGTATATCTAGGCATATATATGTGAAATCTTACATATATTTGAGTTATTTCTTGATTAAATGTTGAAAAAACATGTGATTTAAGTGTGTAAGTGTCACGCCCCTAACT
Organism: Pouteria glomerata; assembly: GCA_035590655.1. Classification (NCBI taxonomy): domain Eukaryota; kingdom Viridiplantae; phylum Streptophyta; class Magnoliopsida; order Ericales; family Sapotaceae; genus Pouteria; species Pouteria glomerata. Next base: position 12,401,896 of record JAVXUM010000011.1, on the reverse strand, counting down.
TAATTTGTCCAGGACGGACGGTATGGGAAAATGGGGACTAATAAAAACAAATATAACCTGTGTCAAGGTCAAGTCATAATATAATAACATCCATCAGAGCAACTATAATCGTCTCAATTCCAATTAAAGTAAATACACAACATACAGCATCATAATCAATGGGACCTACACTCCGGGTCGCACAATACAATACAATAATCTCAAAAAATATAGAAATAGTCTCTAAGGCATCCAGTAGTCAACTTAATTCGGGATGCTCACTACCTTGCCTCCCGGTATCACCTGCAATATAGATGGGTTGAGCTAACTAGCCCAATAGGTAGGACAGTGCCAGTGTGCACCAGTGTACATATATAACACATCATATATACATACACAACAGCATAATATAAATATGTATCTCATATAATGCAACGAAATGAAATGCTATGGCCATGCATCCTGCTTCTCCATCTACCCCCAACCTTATCCTGGGACATGTGGCACTTAGCAGGGCTTTCAGCCAAGACATGCGCGGCCACCAAGCACACCGTTTTAGCGTTCACGGCAAACGCATATACATATATATATATCTCATATTCCTGTGGAGAGCCGTGTTACACCACCACAGGTGTAAAGACTCAGGGGTTCCGTGTTACACCTCCTGGCTCATCCACTAGAGAACCGTGTTACACATCTAGTCAGGCATCCACCTATCTCAGGCAGGCATTCGCTATCTCAAGTAGGCAACCAACTGCAGTCCGGGAAAATATCACATCCATAAACCCATATTAACGTCCAAACTCCACATGACTAAGCTCTATCCACGTTTATAAATTATGAGAATCATCTGGTGTTATCACAATTCATTTTCTCAATTTTCATAAATATATAACAATCGTGCCTCGGCACGTCACAATCTGTGGCTCTCTCGGCTAATCCAAACATCAATTCCACAGGATGAAACCACTCCAGATCCCAATGCTCATGATATGCTCAATCATGGAATTAAACATTACCTCAATATTAAAAATATTCATATTCATCCCACGGATGTTTTAAAATCTATTTTATACATTAGAATCAACAATTATCGGGTTTGGGGACCAAAATAAGCATTTGGAGACAAAACAAACCAACCCGGACACAATTTGCTCACGGTGGTCCGGACCACCCCCTGGTCTGGACCACCGACTGCTCGGTCTGGACCATCGAGACCTGGAACCCTTCTGGGTTTGTTCTAAGCACGATTCAACTCCAAAATCATCCAATTCAAGCTTCAATTCGCTCAAAACTCAAATATAAATGTTGACACATGTATATATCATGATTCTATAACTCTCATTTAAGAAATAACTCAAAAATATGCAAGATCCATCAACATATATGCATATATATACACACAGCCGCATATACATATATATACAACGTCTTCTATATTTCACCAAAACATGCATATATATATACCAAAATGCTACATACGACGTCTAGAGCACAGATCTAAGTCCCACCTACCTCGAATCTGAAGAGAAATGAAGAAAATTGGAGAAAACCATTTTGCTTTTCAACCTTCAAGCTTAAATTTCTCCCACCTCGCTTCGAATCTCATGAAATGGACTGCACCACGACGATTACCGCGTCGAGATCTCCCCGGATTGACTATTTGTTTGCCTCTAAGCACTTTCTCTCATCTTTTCTCTCTCTTCTCTTCCTCTCTCTCTCTCTCTCTTTTGGTTCAGTCGAAA
>JAVXUM010000011.1:12374999-12392762 GCA_035590655.1 Pouteria glomerata | reverse complement strand
GCACACACAAGGGTATGTACATCACACACACATAATTAAGGCCTTCTCAACTAAATTGCTTATGGTTCAACCAATCTAGTTCTTTCCTAACTAAATGGAGTATGTGTCATTCCTCAAGCCTTCCACTTGTCAACCCTAATCTCTTCTTAACCAACTTAGTTATACCTTAAGCCACTCAAGTCTTTATGTGGTCCCACCATGTTAAATGCTCTTGAATAAGTTTCCATAAGAAGACAACTAAGGAAGGCCAACACTCCTTTTCAACCGACCAAAGGCCATTCCAGCCGGGAGGTTTCCCATACCAACTCAAGATATATATATATCTATATAAAGTCTCCCAAAATTAATTAGGTGGTCCCCTGCTAGAAGGCCTAATTAGCAAAATGACAAAATAATGAAAGACTAATCAAACTAACACACAACAAAGACAAGGTTTTCCCCTCCCAACTCCATCTGGCCAATCTTTGGCTTTGAACTAATTTGCTTCCACTTCCATCTTCTTTGATTGGTTGGTTAACAAGTGGAAAAGATACCTACCACATGAGTCAAAATTAAGCCATTCACATGGTCCAAATGGGAACCAAACTCCTTGGATGGCTGGCCAACCTAAGCTAAGGCTTAAGGTGAGTCATTCTATGATCAAACTAGAACCAAGACATTCACATGACCAAATGGTGGGCTTCCTCCCACCAATCAAATTAATGTAATTGCTCCATTGTACCATTAAACCTAATTTCCAACACTTAGCCTTATTTGGGTAGTTAAGGTTCTCAAATAACTCAAGTTATGGTTAGGGAGTTAAGTTATTATCGCCAAAAGAATGCAAAATAACATATACATTCATCACAAAACCTTGGGAATTACAGTCTTTACCTAGAGAGCAACTATTTTGATAATTGATGGGTGATTATGTTTAAAAGGTGTAATTTTAAACTCTAATTTTCATTGTTATTACCTGTAATTTTTCTCATAATGCAAGTGTTTTTCCTTATTTTCAAGATACTTATGAAAATTCATTCTTTTGTGGAGATATTAACAGAAAATGTCAAAAGTTTATTGGAAATCATCATAGAGGATAAAAGAGGACGTAAACCAAAAGATAAGAGGCCAAAAATTATCAAAGAAGACATACTACTTGGATGCCATTGGGCAATGTTCTTGGCCTCTAAACACTTACAAAAAAATCAATTCATATTGTACCTAGCTTCTGAACGCTACGACTCTGCCAACTAATATTTTTAGAATTGTTCTGTTTTCTATAAATACCTAACTTATGTACAGACCTAGGAGAGCTATCTTTTACTTTCAATTCTTTTCATTTCTAGAATTCTTTAGTGTTTGGAGGGAGATATGAGTTTTATGCATTCAAGTTTTAATTTAAGAGTAATTTTCATAGCTTTTAATACAAGTTTCAGCCTTTTCATTACGATGAAATTTGTTTTTTTTTTTTTTTTTTTTTTACTTTTATTTTTGTTCTTATTTAATTACAATGCTAGTGTAAGCATTTAATCTTGAGTCAACTCATCAATGATTTGTGAGATCTTGTTTCTTGCATGGTTGCAATCAAAATCTAGCATGAAATGTAAAACTTTTGTGCTAGGATTTCTAAACCCTAGTTTCTAATCTTTTCAAAGCATTTAAAAATGCATGTTCTTAATCATATTTTCTTGAATCCCTGATAAACATGTTATTAAAAATTTCAAAAGACTTTTAAAATAAAAGAAATAGATTTAGACCAAATATATTTTAATAGAATATTTTTTAATTTGCTGATCCTAAATGTGATTCTAAAATTGTATTTTGGATTTTGAATTTCACGAAAATATCTTTGTGGTTTACTTTTCCTAAACTTAGAAAATTCTAGTGTGCAATTCACTTGGAAAACCCTAGCATGTAATTCACATAAGTTCCCTGAGAGTTCCATTTTGGTCTCATCGAGTAAAACTACACTGTACACACATGCATTTGGGAGGACAATAATCACAATATTTTGAGGCGAATAAAATGTCAATAGGCTGTTTCACTGTATTCCACTAGTAGTCATTTCCAAGCAATTCTACTTAAATATCTCAGAAGTAACTAATAGTCATGGAAGAAAATTAAACAAAGTCAATTGTGCAGTGTGAACATTCTACATGCTAAACTTTACTTCATACAAATACATTGAAATATTGCAACCATAAAAAGAATAATAAGACACAAATTTCAAGTTAATTTAGAAGTTCAAAATCATGGCAATTATGTTGGTCAAAAATTTACATCCATATTTTTGAAGTGAGTTTGGAGTAATAGAAAATGCAAAACCATCACAAATAAATAATAAATAAATAAATAAAGCCCTTTTGTATTTTTCAAAATAAACTAATTAGGTAAAAATAAAAAATCTATAAGATCTTATAGAGCTAAGATAAAATACAACAATAATGTAAAGGCTAGTTTATGAATTAAACTCACCCCTTCAACATTCTTAAAGGTGTGAATGACATGCAAGTCCACTTCCTAATCCAAACAGACCTTAATTTTGTAAAAGCATTTTGCCTTTTAGGGTTTCGGGGTTTAAGTTTAAAGGGTTTTGAAAATTTTTTAGATTATTTTTCCTTTTTGGCCTATAGTGTCAAAGTCTAATGTTATATAAAGAATTATGTGATCTCAATAAATTGTACCTATTTGACATTTGAAAATTAGGTTCAAAAAACTCTTACTATCAATATAGGAGTGTTACAACTAATACAACTTGTAACTGTTTAATCGAATATGTTCTTTAATGCTACAATAATGGCAATTAGGTACAAATTTAAAAGGACAAATTTCAATAACCTCCCATGAGAAATGACACTGCCCTTCTTTCATTTACCTGACATTACTAAAGGACCCCTATCCATTAAACTGAGCTAGAAATTAGATCGAGAATGCTGTTGTCATTATACCTAAACTTGTAATATGCTTATACTACCATCACTCTTGCTCTCCTATGCTATAAGTATCTCATACTAGATTTCGATTCCCATTTTACAAATCTAGAAGACATGAAACTATGCTAGAAGAGAGAAAGCAATATAGAAGAAGAAAAAAAAAAAGAGCTAAACTAAGGTAAACTTATGCTCAAGAAACCATTTTTCATTCACACAGTGCCAAGCATCTCTCATCTCAAATTTTTCATTCCAAGCATTTCTCATCTAAAGCATTCTCTTTTTTTTACTTTTAATTCACAATCTCATCTTATTTTTCATTCCGGGCATTCTAAGCATTTCTTATCTCAAGCATTTAGTCTCTGCCATTTTTCATTTTTTATTTCACATTTTACCTAGGTGTTTCAGTCACAATCTTAAGCATTTCTCATCTCTATTTTTTTTTTTTTCTCCTAGAACTTGTGCTCAAGACACTATGGAATCTTTATCTTCAACTACAACAAATGTAATACTCAAGTACAAGAATAGGTACTGCCATTCCAGATTGAAAGTAAATATCAAGGTGACAGGTTCAGAGCCAAAAGCAAAATACTATGCATATCCAAAGAGAATCTATGCATTTTGGGATTGGTGCAAACCAGTCAACAATTATGAAGATTAAAAGTGTCATCCATGAAATTCAAAGTGTGCAAATACTGAGGAGGAGGATACCTACCAATAAGATAGAAAATGCCATGTCTAGGCATAGTAATGTAATGGCTCTTAGGGTTCAAATATTGGAAAGACAGCTAGGGTGCATGAAAATGGTGATGACAATATACCTTATCACTATCATTATATGTGTTTTTTCATTATCTTAATCCTATTGAAGTAAATGTAAAACTTGTTTGCCTTATGCCAGTGTTAAAGGGTCCAAGTGTGTTTCCCAGTGTCTAAGTCTCCATGTATCAATCATCAAATTGAATGAAATGCATATTTAAGTTGGTAATCTACTTATAAAGTCAATGACTATATGACGCCATAAAAAAGGCTATACAAAAAATAGTATCCAAGACAAGGCCACATAGTATTTGAAATTGGCCAATATTAAAGTATTGAAATCAGCTTATACAAAAAAAGTGGTATCTAAATATACTACCACATAAGCCATATATTATCATATACAAAGCGTTAGTCTTCAATATGTTCAATAAGCTCATAAAAAGCCCAAATTGCATGATCATTTGCAAAACAAAATGTGACTGGACTGTTACAAGTTGAATTGAAAGTAAAATACATGTAATAACCCATTTAAAGACATTATATTCACTTAGAAAAGAGACTAGTCTGATGGGTAGCTTTGAGTGACACACTACGAATGCTGTGTCATGATGTAGCTCTTAATTTCCTTAAATTTTTTTCAACAAAAATGATCAAACCGTGAATTTTTATAACTTGCAATTAATAATACAAATTACATTTATTAAAATTAAAAAAAAAAAAACTACTTACTTATGGTGTACATGTTTCTTAATGTCCTTCTACTAGTGCATCTCTCCCTCTAGTAGTGCCATTCTCTCTTAATCATTTTCCTTTATTTATGCCTTTATCTATACTACCACCAATCACAATGTTCCCTCCACTTCATTGCCACTTGTGGAACCTCCCTATTATTTCATCTACCTTTGTTGCCAACTGGTCATCTTTTGCCTTTAACTGGTCTTTCTCTATCCCAAACTGGTCTGCCTTAACAAGTCTCATTAGAGTAGTATGAGTTAACAGTCTTCCACATTCTTCATATCCTTCATTATGCCAGCCATTGCATGTTTATATAGAATCCCAGAGATCTCCTGTCACGCTCTGGATCCGAAGACCCGAGGAGTGAGTGATAGGATACACATCATGAATAACCTGGGCACATATATCAGAGCAACGCCACCATCACGTAATGAACCCACAAAATGTCCTCTATTATAATACGGTTTAAACTTGTCACAATCTAACCCTATCACAATACAATATCAACTTTACCAAATATAACATCTTAAACCCGCTAAGCCAGAATATCAAAGTGACATACAGTTGGACCCCTAAGGGGCTAAACGCATTATAGAAGTAAACTAATTGAAGTAAGTCACTGTTTCCATGTAATGACATTTCCAAAATTATAAGTACAACATCGGGCCTTATGGCCATTACATTTCCCAAAATAATATTTACAGTAGCGGGCTGTAAGGCCATTACATTCCCCAAAAATCAAAATATAAACTGAAGTACATTAACAAAATGCAATAGCTAATTTAGGTCTGGGAGTGTGCTATGCATGCTCTCTAATAATGCTTGAAGACTCATCTAGTCCTCCTGCGTGGGTCCTATAATAACATCTGTAGGGACGTGACCACGGATGGCTTGTGCTCACGCTACCACACAAATATATATATGCAATGCAACACTATATATTTACGATGCAAAACAAAGAACATTTAAAGTAAGCTAGGAAGAGTCAATACGAGCAGGTTAAAAATGCAAACCCATATAACACCAACATAGTACAACAATTCATATTTCACATTTAACAATTTTCCATATTCCATTACCACAATTATGAAAGTTTAGTAATCCATTCATCTATCCTAAACAGTTTTATTCTCTTTCCATATTCCAACTAGTTTTTCATTTCACAAACTGTCACACATTCATTGGGGATTGGGTACCTACTTAATCTTGCTTTAGGATCTCAGCCCAGGGCGACAATACGTCATAATCCATCAATCATGTTTGTGGGCTACTAACCTATCGACATGAAAACCTAATCTGGCGCTGGTTCCAGGACTTTCAACCCGAGGGTATCTCTAGACCTTTCCTATTTCCCGTACCCACTACCCCCTGTTAAAATCAAACACGTTAAACATTTCTTGTCCTTTAATTTCACACTTGTTCATTTGATTACATCAAAGGCATACAACAACAACATAATAGTAAACACAATACAATTTTATTAATTGAGCTCACAATCTAACACCATTGCACCAAGACAACTTCCAACCAAAATGTATCACTTTCAACATGAAAAGTTTCAGCTTTGGCACCATTTCAACATGCAGAAAATTCAGCACACTATATCTCCCTTTTATCCACTTTAAATGGCTCAAAAACAATAGCAAACATACATGTATCAACTAGGCAATTTCCATGCATATTCAAGCAAGGTTTCTAGCTGAAATTTAGGTCTCAAAAATGTGTTAAATTCCAGAAATTTTCAGCTTTAAAGCAAAGGTTTATTTTAAGTGTGTTCTAGGTTTTTAGCCCACCAAAATTGCTACAATTACAACCAAATGTTCCTCTATCAACATAGAGTCACTTAGGGTGAAATTTAAGCTTTTAAACCATAACACACTCTGTTTTTATTACAAAAATACAGCAGCTGGACTGTTCTAGTTTTAGCATATTTCTTGGCCAATTTTAAGTCATTCCAACACAATAATTCAAGAGTTCATCTTTCTACTAATCCCTTAACAATTTTGCAAATTTCTACACTTATATGGCACATCCATATATATATAAGGTAGTAGAAAGTTCCCTACCTCACTCTTTCAACCTCAAGTTGTGCAAAATTCCAAGAGAGGTGAAATGGATGTTTAAGCCTCTAATTTGAAGAATTCAAGCTCCTCTCCTCCAATTCTTCCTCCATAATTCTCCATTTCTTCAAGAAAACCTTGAAAGGAAGCAAGGTTCTAATTCTACTTAACTTCGCTTCGAGAAATCAAATTCAAGTTCTTGGAAGAGTGTAAAGCATGGAAGAAACTTACCAAAAATCAAGTTCTTCCTCCTATTTCTTTTCTTCTTTCTATTTCTCTTCCTCTTGCTCTTCTTTGCTTCCTTTTCTTCTCTTCCTTCTCTTGGCCAAATCTTCCTTTCTTTTCTCTTCTCCTTCTTTAGTGCTAAGTTGTTCTTCTAGTGATCTTTTTCTCCAATGGCCAGTTCACATTTACATTGGTTTGGCCGAATGTCTTAAGGGGACTCTTGGGTGCAAGTTAATTTCTTCCAATTCAATGTGATTCCATGCTCCAATTAGAAGCTTCCACATGGCCTTATTAAGTCTTCCACTTGGAAGATGTTAAACATTGTCTCCCAAGTTTCTTTCTTTTTAGTTTCCTTTGGCCGAATAGTCCATCTTAGCTCACATACCAATGGTTCCACATTTCTTCAAGCCACCCACCCTCATTGACTTTCAGCCAAGCATGATGTTTGTCCAAATTCATTTGCTTCCCATGGTTCAATTGAGAGGATTTCTCTCTAGTTTGGTCCACTCCTAACCATTTCTCAAATGGTTTTAGTTACAAGTCAACTAGTTCCCTAGCTTTGGTCCACATTTAACTAATTCTTCCAGGTTGCTTTCTAGTCTTCCTAGCTTCCCTTAAACCACTTGAATACATAGCTTCTTAAAGTCTTCCAATTTAAATGCATAGGAACCACCAACATAAATGGCTTGACTAATGAGTTACCAAAAGAAGACAAATGCACCAAAGAAGACAAAACTAAAGACCATTCGGCTAGCTTTCTTTCATGGACCAATTTCTACTTTTTGTTTTCCTCTTTGGCCGACCACCTCACCTTCCTTTATATAGATATATATAGCAATTGGTCCAAATTGGTGTAGGAATGGTCAAAATTAGACCATGCTTTCCTTGGTCAAAATTAGAGCTCGATTGGAACTAAACTTACACACTTTAGCCGGCCAATTCTCTTCCAATTTCGGTTAGACTTTTCTCTTTCAAACTTAGTCACATTTCATGCAATTGACATTTAAACTATTTTTCTCCAACACTTGAACCACATTAAACTACTAACATTACACTAATGTGAGTTTATTTTAGTTTTAAATTCTAAGCATGCTCAAAAATCAAGAACACATAATCATCTCCCAAGCATATTAAATCCATAGCTCACATGCATTTAAAATTTATAGCTCAATTTCATTAAAAAGTGTAGCTCAATTTCATGACAAAGTGAGGGTATTACATCTCCCACTACTTACACACGTACTCTATCTTTCCTAAGTCAACAAAGTGTCTTATCACATTGTCTATGATATCATATTCTGATCCACCATAATATTCTGCCTTACACAGTCTTGTTTCCCTCTTAACTTTGGTCAACAACTTGTTTACATTTGATGTTATCCCATGTGTCCATGCCACTTTATTTTTATGTCTAGTTTAGATTCTAGACATGAATTTACACCTCATAGAATTTATACCTCATACCCTCTAACATTGTGAGATTAGTTTACCTTTAAGATTGCCAAGCCAATTATTAAATGATTCAACCTCATTGTTTGTCATATGATCAAACCTCAACCTTTCATCAAATGCATGCCTTGCCCATGCGTTGGCTGAAAGTTTAACCAAATAATCGTGTGCCTCTATGTTTAACTCCTTAGTTGTTGCCATTACATCTTTAAATTTCAAATTATTATAGGCCTTAATAGCTATCCAAAACTGCTTTCCTAGAGTAAAGCTAAGGTATTTTGCCTTAAAATTGTTAAACAAGTGTCTTACACAAGTTCTGTGTGAAATTTTAGGTAACAAACATGCAATAACACTATCTAGCCCCTTTTCTTGATCACTCATAATGGTCCAAGTCTTATTCTATCCATAAGCACTTATTATGGTATGAATGTGGTCAAGGAAAAACCCTAATTCTTATTATTCTCACTTTCAACCACAACAACATCAAGAGAAAATAAACTATTGTTACCATCAAACGCAATAGTAGAAATTAGGAATTAACCATGAGGACCATTAAGGTGACACCCATCCATCGTTATAAATGGCCTACACCTATGAAAGAATCCATTAATCATAGTCTCAAATGAAACAAATAGCCTCCGAAACAACGTATTTTGTGTGGGACAAGTCTTAAAGTTATCCATTTTGAACAAACTTATAGGGTTTATCTTCTTAACCTCTACAGCATAGGTATGAAAAAACTCATACTGGCCACCATGACTACCCTCGAGCTCATCTATACATTTTATTTTTGCCCTATAAAGTTGTATCCTAGATGACTTAATTCCATATCTATTATTCAATTTCTCTTGCATGCCATCCAAATCAAGTTGTGAGTTCTTTTTGAAATCCTTGAGAAGTTTTTTTTACTATTTAGGTAGAGTTTGCATCCTCATTGTGGTTAACCCTAGTTCATGTATGCTCATTTGTGCATGTCTTAATTTGGTAGGTTTTGCATCAGGAAGTGGGAAAGTATAAATCCTCCAAGGGCATCCCTCAACAACACTCTATGCAGTTACTTTTACCTTCTTATTTTTGTCCCGTACTACCTTTTCTCTACTGTGTAGTCCCTAAGTTTGGTCCTAAAGGCATCCATATCAGTAAAAATCATTTTTTCCTTCAACACAAATTCTCTCTCACAATCTGCATAAGGTTTCTTCCTAAAATAACTTATATCTAACCTAACCCCATGCTTTGTAACCTTATCACTCCCACTAGACATGTTGCCTTCCTCATCACCTATTTGGTAGTCACTAAGTTCTTTATCATCTGCCCCTACTAATCTCATCTATAAGTCTAACGTCATCATCTGAATCTACCTTCCATTCTCTATCCAGATTCTAATCATCATCCTTATCATTACAACCATATACGTGCTGATCTTGGCTTGCACCTACCACTTTAATGTCATTTTCATCCACATCAATATGGTTTTCTACCTAACATGGATTGGATGAGTCCACTTTTGCAAATAAGTTTAGTGTGCTAGGAACACCATCAAAATTGAATAGATCAATAAATGATTTGTCACTATGAATGTCAAACCAACCAGTATGAGAAAATTCACAAAATACAGAGATTGCTAACCCTAACCCCAGGGAGGTAATGAAACACTACTTTCTCAATGACATCAGCCAATAAGTCAAAATAGCAATAGCTATTGGGATTAATGTTATTTTGTTCCCTTATACTTGATGATGACATCAAAATAATCAAGATGTTTGGTTGATAAAAGAAATAAAAAATAGAGTATTCTAAAAATGTAAATAAAAAAAAAAAAAAAAAAAAAAGAAACCCACAATTTCCATTTCAAGGGAAAAAATCAAAACCCCTAACTTCTAAAAATGCAAAAAATCTGGGAGAATTTCAAAAATGCAACTTAGTTTGTACATGTTCCTTTAAACCATATAATAGTCTCACATATATATCTCAACCACTTTAAAGATGATATATTTACTATAAGTTAATATTTAATTAGTGTGATGTTTTAATTTGTATTTAACTTTGTTTCTAAAACTTTGAAATTAAAGAAACAAATTATAAATGAATGATAATTGTGATAAATGTTAAAAATATTTTAATTCAAATAGGTTTCTCTATCATAAAATAAGGTAAGAATCTTTATAATGATATTTTATTTGTCATACTAATTTAATTTTAAGTAGACATCTTATTTTTAAGTAGATGAAAATATAGATACAATTAGTGTGATTTTTTTTCTCTCATTTGTAAGTTTGTTTTTGTTACTTTCTCATTATTTGATTACTAATATTTGATTTTGTCCCCAAATAATAGAAAACTTAGAATTTTGAACTCACATAGGGTAGCTTAGATGATTAATTTGACTTTCGCTCTGTCACGCCCTAGATCCGAGGACCTTAGAAGTGAGTGTAAAATATGCATAACATGAATAATTGGATCACAATATTAGAGCAAACACAACGATCACGCAATTGGACCCACAATCTATTATATAAGTAACCATAACAAACTAACTACTATCATTTACATTAAATTTACATCACTAAACCTTATGGTCTTTACATTTCTCAAAATTAAAATAAAGAACATTTCCTTACAACTTGAAATTCACGGGTGTACATTATAAAAAAATATAAAACTAGCTAAGCATTTTAGGGCATGCTGCACAAATTTCCTATCTTTGTTTTAGGTCGCCTTTAGCCTTCCTGTGTGGGTCCTGCATTGACATCTGTAGGGACGTGAGCATGGACGGCGTGTATTCACGCTACTCCACACTAATATATATATATGCGTGATAATGCACATTTAAAGCATATTAAACATAATAAGACAATACATAAGAAAATTTATAATACATAAAATATTAACATCAAACGACAATTCTCATTAAACATCATCTAACAATTCACATTCAACAATTATCAACATATCGTCAGTTTGAAAATATACGCTTTATATTGCCATTTAGTAATCTTTTTATTTTACAACATCTTGCACACAATCATCGGGGAATGGGCACATAAACTAAACGTGCTTTAGGGCAATGGCCCAGGGCGACGATACGCCACAGATAGATAAATGTACATGTGCTAAACGTGTTTTAGGACATAGTCCAAGGTGACGATACGCCTAATGTACACTAAACATGTTGTGGGCTACTAACCCACTGGCATAAAAACTAAACCCTGCGCAAGTTCCGGGACTTTCAACCCGAGGGTATCTCAAGACTCTTCCTATTTTACCGTACCCAACCCCAGACAAACATATAACCAACAAATTTCATTTCCTTTCTTTAAGTCCACATTTAGTTTCCATTTCATAAGGACAAAATAATTTCAATTGCCAATTAGGTGAAGAACTTCCATCCAACATACACATAACTTCCAAATTCACTTCATAAACATACTAAACAATCAATAAACATGCTATCAATGCATTTACCAATATTTCAACTCCATTATTGCAACAAAGAAATCAAAAATTCAGATTTGAAACACTTAAAATTAAATCTAAATTTGGTTCCATTTTCAAGCCAAAATGGTCATGTTTGGTGCCCGAAACTTAGCCAATTTTTGTCATACCAATTAGGGGTTCTTCCTACACTTTTAATACCTCATTCTAACCAAAATTTTAAGCTTAAAACACTGCTCAAGGACTGAAATTCCAGCCCACAGCTGGTTAGGTTTTTTCTTCCATTTCTTAGTTTCTAAGTCTCCAAATTGATCTGTTTTTGTACCAAAACTTAACCAAACTTTGAGAAACTAAATTTCAGTAGAATCTAAAGGATTTAAGCTTCCTATCCTCTGTTTTCCAGCCCCTAAAACCTGAGATTCATAGCCCTAAGAATTTCCACGAAATTGTGACATTTTTAGGGTTTTTGGGTGCCAAGAAGCTACCAAATTGCACAATTTTTTGCATACACTTTAGAGAATCAATTTTATGTAAATCCTAGGGTTCCTAAACCCTAATTCCTCTGTTTTTCAGTCCCCAAAAGGAGAAATATGCAGCCCTCCATTAGTTTAGGTTTTTAGCCATTTTAGTGAACATATAGCTAGTTTAGCTAGTTTTCAATCTTCTCACAATTTCTTCTAAATTTTTCAAATCCAACCACACATATAATGCTCCAAACATACATATATACATATATGAAGTAGAATAGAGTCTCCCTACCTCAAGGGCTGGCCGAAATTGAGGAGAAATGAAAGGAGAAGATGTTATGATCTCCTAGCTCTCAATTAGGGTTTTTCTAGAACGCTTTCTTCAATCATTTCTCTTTTCTTGGAATTTCTTCACCAAGACAACCTTAAACACACATGGACCTTCAAATTACTTTATGTTTAATATACCTTTCAATATTTAGCTCAATTGGCCTTAATCTTCAATACTAATGGAAGTTAGAATTTGTAAGACTCACCTTTATCTTTCTAGGCCCTTAAACCTTGATTTCCTTACTCTCCTCTTGTTCTTCTCCTTGTTCTTCCCTTTTTCTCTCTTTTCTTCTTCCTTTTCCTTTCTTTTCTACCTTTCTTTCTCTTTTTCTCTTAGGTTTTCTATTGTTTTCAAGGGTTGGCCGAATGGTCCCCCAAATCTGTCCAAGTATTGTTTTTATACTTCTCCTCCCCCTCCAACTTACTTTCCTTGGCCAATCACCATTTTCCTCTTGGTCTAATTTAATTATTTGGTCTTAAGCTTACTTTAGTCTTAATTCAAACCTTTGGGGCCCACTTAATTAATGAAATTAACACATAAGCTTCTAACAAATCAACATATGACTAAATGGAATTAACTAGACTAATTTGGATCATCCTAGGTCTTTCTAGAGAATTCAGCCCCCAAGCCTCTTCCTCAACCGACCCTAGCTTCTTCCACCTCCTTTGACTTGTCAATACTCCTCCCCAAATGACCATTTTGACCCTTAACAATTTACTTAATCCTCTTTAGGTCTCTAGGTCAAAATTAGGGCTAAAAGTCAAATATTTGTGCCATTTCCTCCCACTTGGCCGAATACCCCACCATTTCTCCACTAATTCCTCCTTTAAATTCTAATTATCATTCTAAGCCTCTAAAATACATTAATCTCCCTGAATTTGAGCCAAAACTCTAGCATTTCTAAGTTTAAAATCACCAAAATTTCACTTAACAACTTATTAAACTCAACTTAGCCAATTAGGGTTTTCAAACCCCTAAATTTGAATTAATGTTGTCCAAATTTGTTTCAGGGTTTTATGATACTTAAATGTTGTCTTCTTTGGGCTAAGTTCAAGCTCTAGGAAGGTTCTTTAACTTAGATTTCAAGTTGAGTTCAAAACACACCAAATGTTCCAAGTACATTTACTTAAAAAGTTCACGGTATTACAATCTCCCCTCTTTATAAAAATTTCGTCCTTGAAATTTCCATATACATGATAGGTACATTATTCATTAAAGAAAAATCAAGAAAATAATTGGGGATATTTTTCTTTTATCTCTGATTCCCATTCCCAGGTTGACTCCTCCACATTATGGTGCTTCCATAACACTCGTACCAATGGAATAGTTTTCCCCTGAAGTACCTGCTCCCGAGTGTCCAAAATTTGCACTGGTCGCACCTCATATCTACCATCTGAGTCAACCTCCAATTCTGTCCAATCTAGCATGTGGGTGGGGTTTGGAATGTATTTTCGCAACATAGATACATGAAACACCTCGTGCTTGCAGTGGTAAAGCCAATCTATAAGCCACTTCTCCCACTTGTGCTAGTATTTCAAACGGACCATATAGCGGGGAGATAACTTACCTCGTCTGCCAAAACAGAACTATCCTTTGCATGGCGACACTTTCAAGAATACATGGTCTCCCACTTGAAATTCTAATAGCCGTTTTTATTAGTCCGCATAGCTTTTCTGGCAACTCCGGGCTGTTTCCAATCTCTGTCTAATAACATTTACCTTTTCATTTGTTTCCCATACCAATTCTGGCCCAGTTATAGCTGCTTCTCCTACTTGTGTCTAGCACATTGAAGATCTGCACGGTTTGCCATATAATGCTTCAAACCGTGCCATTCCAATGCTGGTCTGATAACTATTATTATAGGCAAACTTTACCAGTGGCAGATGCTCTTCCCAGCTTCCTTTAAAGTCCAGGACACAAGCTCGAAGCATATCTTCCAAAATTTGAATAATCCGCTCTGACTGGCCTTCAGTTTGGGGATGAAAGGCTGTGCTAAAGTATAAATCGGTCCCCATAGCTACTTGGAAGCTTTGCCAGAATCGAGAAACAAACCGGGGATCTCTGTCAGATACAATGGAAACTGGAGTCCTATGCAGTTTCACGATATCCCGGATATACAGTCAGGCCAGGAAATCCATAGTGTCTGTCATTTTCATTGCCAGAAAGTGGGCTGACTTGGTCAATATATCAACAATCACCCAAATAGCATCACAGCCCCTTCTAGTCCTTGGTAATCCTGATGCAAAGTCCATAGTAACGTGCTCCCACTTCCATTCTGATACTGGCAAAGGCTGCAACAATCCTGCTGGTCTTTGATGTTCCGTCTTTACTTGTTGGCCAGTGAAGCACCATTCTATGAACTTTGCCACATCTTTCTTCATCCCGGCCCAATAAAACTGTCTTCTTATATCTTGATACATCTTTGTACCCCCAGGATGTA
This sequence comes from Pouteria glomerata, assembly GCA_035590655.1. NCBI lineage: Eukaryota > Viridiplantae > Streptophyta > Magnoliopsida > Ericales > Sapotaceae > Pouteria > Pouteria glomerata. The sequence goes on along the minus strand of JAVXUM010000011.1, from coordinate 12,377,952 downwards.
CTGCCAGCCTCGAGGAATGGAATTCTCTTAGAACTTCATTTCTGATCGCTGAGGGCACAAAAACTCTTCCTTGATATTTTAATATATCATCATCATAGGTCCAGCCCGATATGTCTGCCAGTTCGGCCATTTTCTGCCGAATTTCAGTAGTTTCTTTGTCATCTTTCTATGCATCCTGTATCCTTTGTACCAAAGAAGGATAGATTACAGAAGCATAGAGAAATCCCCTATCTGATGTTTCTTCAAATTCTAGGGGAAATTCACTCAGTGTTCCCAACATCTTCCCTTCTTTCATAGCTATATTGGCCATTACACTCCGGGTCTTTCTACTCAGTACATCAGCTACTACATTAGCTTTCCCCGGGTGATAATGCAGGTCAAACTCATAATCTTCCATATATTCGATCCACCTGCGCTACCTGAGGTTCAAGTCTTTCTGTGTGAAGATATACTTCAAACTTTTATGATCAGAAAAGACCTCAAACCTCTCACCATAAAGATAGTGTCTCCAAGTCTTCAGGGCAAATATTACTGCTACCAGCTCCCAGTCAGGTACGGGGTAGTTCTTCTTATGGGTCTTCAACTGCCTGGAGCCATATGCAACCACTCTCCCGTTTTGCATCAGTATACATCCCAAGCCTTCCCTCGAAGCGTCACAGTACACAGAATATCCTGCTCCTCGCTCTAGGATAATAAGTACAGGGGCGGTGGTCAGTCTTTTCTATATCTCTCGAAAGGCTTCCTCACAGGTGTGATTCCATTCAAATTTCACCCATTTCCTTGTCAGGATAATGGTTTAACTAAGGATAATTGATTATGCACACTTTTGATATGTGAATTGGGTTATGAAACTTGCTTATACTTTGCACCATGAGTTATATGCTTTCATGCTCGAAACGTTGCATTGTATTATGATTACCACATGCATTCTTTTATATTATGGGGAGTGTATCATGGGCACACGCCATCCGTGCTCACGTCCCTACAGATGTCTCTACAGGACCCACACAGGACGAGTAGGAAAGACCTCGAGGAAATGCATATCCTTTGCAAAGTGGAGCAAGTTGTGCATGTTGTCAAATGTATTTTGAGGAAACATTGGCTTGTATATAATTCCTTTTGTTTTTGGGTTTGTAATGGCCATAAGGCCTAGACTTGTACAAAATTGTGAAGAGTCATATGGTGAATGGTTATATGTTTCCATTAGTTCATGTAGATGGATGTATGGTCTTGAATGAGAATGTATGATTACATTATCAAACCGCTACGGGATTGTATGGCAGCGAGTGTATATATCTTGCACAGGGTTATCTATTAGGTACGCTTTTGACCAAATTTAGGCCGTTATATAGCAGAGGAAGTTTTGTGGGTCCATTGCGTGACCGGTGTGTTTGCTCTGATAATTGGACCGTGTTTTCATGTTATGAATGATTTACACTCACTCCCTGGGTCCTCGGTCCCAGGACGTGACAGGATGGTATCAGAGCCTAGGTTACACTACCTAGGGACATGGGACTCTACCTACATTTCATAGTGCATGAATATGTGGCATTGTCGTACTGTGTTTTCTTGCTTTCCGTCTTTAGTACGATATGATAGTGATATTGATCTTGCGTGCATTCTCTGATGTGTTTTTAGAATACCGCCATGACAAGAGCTGAGAGGGAGGGGCCGAGGTCGTGGAAGAGGTAGGGGAACCATGGATGCCCCAGTGCAAAGTGCTGAGGTGGAGCATAGTGCGGTGGCTAAAATGCCACCCATGCCCCAAGGTGGAGTGGCGCCATCTGTAGCACCAGCAATTCCTCCACCTGCTACCATGGAAGCCGGGTCCTTCTTACAGCAACTGGCTACTGCAATGGCCACAATGGCTGGAGGGACGGGGGCAGTACCCCAACCGCAAGTCCAAGCGGGTGCCACCAATAGCAACTTGGAACAGTTTCGGAGGATGAAGCCTCCAAGTTATGACGGTGTGGCTGACACCGAGGTGGCGGAGCACTTCTTGGACAAATGTGAAAAGATCTTGGAAGCTTTAGAGATCACTGAACCCGCCACCTGCATTACATTGGCTGCTTTTCAATTGGTGGGGCGAGCTTCCACATGGTAGAAGAGTGTAAAGGAGGCTCGGGGTCACATAGGGCTTACATAGGACCAGTTTAAAGAGAAATTCCGTGACCACTTCTTCTCCCAATCCCTGCGAAATGCCAAGCGGGAAGAGTTTGCCGGTCTCATTCAGGGAAACAAGACAGTGTTGGATTATGAGCGGCAGTTCACCGATCTATCTAAGTATGCCCCAAAGCTCATTGCTACTGACCGGCTGAAATGCCAGAAATTTGAACGGGGCTTGAGGCCGACGCTCCGCAATAAATGGTAATGCTCCGCATTAACGAGTATGAGGAGCTGGTTGATCAAGCCATGGCAGTAGAACGGGATATGTTGGAAACTATAACTATGATGGAAGGCCGCCGTGGCCGGGGCAGAGAGGAGCAGCAGGAAGGGCAGAGCAGCAAGAGGCAGAAAGGGGGCACCTCCATTTTTCAGGGGCAGCCAACCAAGTCAACCGGAGCGGCCCCCAGACCGCCGAGAAGAACTGAATTTGGGCAGCCCATTTGCTTTAATTGTCGGCAGTCGGGGCACATGAAGGCAGACTGCCCATTATTACCGGTGATGGCTGAGTCCACAAGCTAACCGGGGGGCGGGACACCCGTGGATAACCAGTTGTGTTACCGGTGTGGACAGGCTAGGCATGTCTAGCGTTTTTGCCCCCAGTTACAAGGGAGTTGCTGGGGTTGCCACCGCAGAGGGAGGTAGAGTTTAGTATTGACTTGATCCCGAGCACGGATCCCATTTCCATTCCCCCATATCGGTTGGCACCGGCAGAGTTAGAAGAGCTGCGAAGTCAGCTAGAGGAGTTGAGGGCCAAGGGCTTTGTAAGGCCGAGCACCTCTCCTTGGGG
>JAVXUM010000011.1:12356828-12374899 GCA_035590655.1 Pouteria glomerata | reverse complement strand
CAGCCCGTGTAAAATATAATCATATATTTAAACTCATTTTAATTATTTCATTTTCTCAAAAATAATACAAAAATATACTAAAATAAAATACCGGGTGTTACAATGGGTAACGATGAAATATAATGCTAATGCCTATTCTCTAATCTCCATTGACTCCAACCTTATCCTGGGATAGGGTGACACTTAGTAAAGCACGCTTGCTCACCAACCGCGTTGTTTATACTTACGGGGAACGTGTATCTCAATATATATCATAAGTGAAAAACTAAGTTACACCTTCATAGGTGTAAGACTTAGGAACATCGAGTTACACCTCTTAAACCTTCTACTAGGGAATCGAATTACACTACTAGTCAGGCATCTACTTAGCTTAAGCAGAGTCCTACTGTAGTTTAGAGAAAATCTCATAATATATCATCTTAATATTAATGTCCCAGCTCCGATGACTAAGCTCTAGTCAAATTTATTGACTGGAGATCATTTGATATTTTAAAATCTCATTTTATCATTTTCTCAAAATTACGGACCTTGTCTATATATATAACCCGTGCCTCGGTACATTAATAATATAAATATGGCACTCGTTGCCAATCAATAATCATAATATCCAACCAGATGACACGCATATGATACACTTAATTAAGTAAATAAAACATAATTTCAATATAAAAATATATTCTCATTAGGCTCGATGATAGTTTTGAGTCCATTTAATATTTAAAAATCATTGATAAATGAGTTTTGGCTCAAAACGTGTATTTAGAAATCAATCGTTTAACATTTCAGAAATTCTATCCAAAATTGATGTCCGGACGCCAAGGGTCGCCGCTCAGACACCACTGTCTGGACACCAGAGACTAGTGTCTAGTCCCTGGTTTCGTCCTTAATGAAATTCAACTTCAATTCGTACCCCAAATCACTCATTCAAGCCCCAATCTTAATAATAAATTATATATAAACATTCTAACACTTAAATCATATATTTCTACAACGATTCATCAAAAAATAACTTAAATATATATAAGATTTTCACATATATATACATATATACACATATTCATATATATATATATGCACAAATCCTCTGAAACTCAACAATAATAAATAAATAATTTATCAAAATCTTCCTAACAATAAGTAAAATATATATCTAAGTCCCACCTACCTCAAATATGAAGAAAAGAAAAGAAAAATGAAGAAAACCGGTTAAGTTTCTAACCTTCCAAAGTCGATTCCTCCAACCTTAGGCCAAATCACCGAAAATAACTACCACCACGATGATCACAGTGTTGAATACTATCTCGATTTGTCAATCTTCTACTTCAAATACTTTCTCCCTTTACCTCATTTTTTTTTATCTTTTTTCTCTCTTTCCCTCATTTTCTCTAGAAGACATAGTGACCCGAAAGAAAAAAAAAAAAAAAAGGCAAAGAAAAGAAAAAAGAAATAAGAAAAGCAAAGAGAAAAGAAAATACTAGGCCTTAGGCCTAGATGTCCAACCGAATATCAATTCGGGTTAAACTCAGTCTAGAAAAAATAAAATAAAACAACTCAATATTGGTTTAAATAATTTATTGGCCCAAAATAGCACATAAATGACCAAAATTAAATATCGAGTATTACAGCCTCTATGATCTCCGTGAGTGCCCGTGGATGCAGGATGCAATTTTATTTCTCTTTACGTCTCTCTTTCTTCATTACTTCACAATTAGCTAAGATATTATATGTGATTTGTATATAACTTTCTCTTTTTTATATATTCGGATCGCCAGATTAATCTCCTTGTAATGTTATTCATCGATCCATTCTTTTTTTTTTTTAATTTTCTAATTAAAAACTATGAATTGTTCTTACTTTTTTAATTTCTGTTTTCATTTTTTTGTTTTACATGTTTTTGTGCCATCTTGTTCGATAATTTAATTTTTTTAGAAAGTGTGATTTTTGTGTCCTCTTTTTTCTTATTCTCTATAAACAAATTGAAGATTTTGTATGGTTATGGCAATAAATAAATAAATATGTGAATGATTAAGAAAATAACGTAAACCAGTAAGATAAAATGTAAGAAAAAAAAAGAATTAAGAAAATACTGAGTTAACTTTCATGCTAGATATGGCCATCTTGGTTGACTCGTGTGAATGTGATATGTTACCCAAGTTGAATGGATGTGGGATTTAAATTTTTTCAGAGATCAGATTAGGTTCGAATTTTTCTTTTCAAAAAAAAATTAGATATTAGATCAGATATGAGGATGAGATCACCTCTGTCCTGATCCATTCTCAAATTCAATATCCAATCTGAATCGTCTCAATTTTCCCTAAATCTGATATCTGATACTTTTTGAATGTTCAAAAAATTAAGATTGGATAAAAGTCCAAATATATTAATTGCTAGCTTTGTCCATTTTCTCTTTCCCTTCCCCCTTTCTCCATATATGTGCACGTGTTTACATACCTTATATATCTGTTTGAAGGAATATAACTCCCCTATTTTTGAATTTCTATGCTTAATTGGAGTTTTGGATTAACTATTCAAATTTGATTTTTGTGTCTGTAGATACATTTTGATAATATACTATCTGTATGCCCACAAAGTGTAGCTTTTTGAATTTTCAAATTTTTCAAATTTATTTTTTAATTTTGCTTGCATTTTGTTATAATTGAATGAATCGTTTTTTTTTGGTCTTTTTTTTTTTTTTTTTTAGAGTAAGTAGTTAAATGAATTTTTATTTTTTTATGTTTGTAAAATATTTTTTTAACTTTTTATATAACAATTTTTTTTTTTTTTTTTTTCGAGTAAGTAGTTAAATGAATTGTTATTGTTTTAGGTTTCTAAAATATTTTTTGAACTTTTTCTAGAACACTTTTTTTTTTCCTATTTCAACTTTTAGGTACTAGATTTTATTTTTTTCCTCAAAATTTTCTCCTATCTTCTAATCCATGTATTGTTGTTATAGAAATTAATAAATAAATTTTGAACTACAAAATCAAAGAACAAAACTAAAAACTTTTTAGAATATTAAACCTTATGTTACATTTTTAAATTTTCACATTTCAAAAATTAATATTTATTGTGAGAAAATCAATATTCATTGTGAGATGTACAAAAAAGTAAAAGTGGAGTGTATTTATCATCTCCACAATATTAATATATAAATATAATATATTACGTTTCAGTATAAGTGTATTAGATTATTTTAAGTTATAATTAATATTAAATATTAATATAATTTTTATTAATTATATTAAAAGTTATTAATTAAGCATGACTAATATACCATTAATATTAGCAAAAATAGTAGCAATAATAAAATCATAATAAGTTAAATTATAATAAATTTAATTTGATATAAATAATATTATCATACTAATATGTCCTATAATTCATAATTTATATTAATTAATATTAATTAAGTATTTGTATTAAAAAATATTAATTAAGCATAACTATTAGGGGATGAAATTCTCTTCTCGTTTATGTCACTGGGACAATTAAAAAATTATTAAACATCACTAATAATTTATATTTATATATTTTAATTATTAAAATATAAAAAATTGCCCAAGTTAGGCATTGTGTAAATTGGAAAATAAAAAAATCATCTAACTTATATAATGTTAATATATATATATATATGGTCTTAATATGGTTATGATGGATTTCTTGATTGGTTAGCTTAATATGGACGTGATGGATTTCTTGATTGAAATCTTCTTTATTAACATAATAGAAAGATAGATAAGGATGAAGCTAAGATTTTATATCAGTGGATCGAAAAAGTTTCAGTAAAAAATTAAATAAATATAATTTAAAAAATTGATACCTATTTAGAGTGGGAGATTTAGATAGAGAGAGAATCAAAAGTACGAGATCAAATTATATGTGCAATTCTTGCTACATTAAAAAAAATAATCCAGAGATGAAGTATGTAAAGAAAAATATGAAAATGTGACGATAATAATTAAGCATTATAAATATGGAAGTTGAAGATAAAGAGAGGGATTTGTGAGTTTTTTTTTTTAAATAAAAAAAGTAATTTATTATTTTATCATTTTTTGTGCCGGTGGTTAGGTATTTTTTATTTGTCAAAACAAGGGCTTTTGGTTTTGTAAGTCCCAATACAATAAATTAAGTTGACCGGGGACTTTTTTTTAGCTTTGTGGTCCAGTTATATTTTAGAAATTAGGTGAAATTGACCTTTTGAAACTATCATTTAGGCCTGTGAACAACGTACTCCTAAACGGGACTTATATACTCTGCCAAACGTGACTATAATATCGCGTCAGATAACAAAATCAATTAATAGATGCAAAGGGAAATTGAAGTTTAGGCCCATTTGGCAACACTATCATTTTTTTTGTTATTATTTTTTTATTGTTATTTCTTATTTTGTATTTTTTATTGTCATTTTTTTTTCTAAAATAAAAACTGAAACAGTATTTAGAAATATAATTTTGTTTATAATTATTATTTTTTTAGAAAATATTTAATTATGTTATATTATATTACACTATATTAATTATATTAATTTATTATATTATATTAATTATATTAATTTATTATAATTATATAATAATTTATAATATAATAAAATATAATATATAATATAATACAATATAATATAATAATTTAATTATAATATAATATAATGTAATAATTTAATTACTATATAATATAATATACTAATAATATAATATAATAATTTAATAACTATATAATATAATATAATAATGTAATTATAATATTATATTATGTTATATTATATTATTAACATATTATGATATAATTAATATAATATAATATAGTATAATATCATATAATATAATTAAATATTTTATAATTCAGAAAACACAAAACAGAAAATAGTAACAAAAAAATAAAAACAGAAAAACGACAGCATTACCAAATAACCCCTAAGAATATGTTTATTTTAAAAGTAACAGAAGATAAATTTTAGGGATAGTCATCTCGATTGATCAGTTTGTACCCTACCTACTCCTCACTCCGAATGAGTAGGGAATTCATGAATTTTTTAGAGATCAGGGAGGGTATGAGGATATCTCATAAATCCGTTGATTGTTGCAATTTTATATATAGTATAGGGGTTATTAATATACATTTTTAAAGTTGAGGGAGTAAAATCATAAATGAGTCTAAGTATAAAGGTGTTAAGGCAATTAACTCTTTTAATTATTAAGACAAGTTAATTAATAAAATAAAATATTAATATTATATATGTATTTATATGCGGGTATGCAATGATTTGATATGCACTAAATAATATTAAAGAGTATAATAAATATAATAATGTCATTATAATTAATGACAAGGGATAAGTGTTTAGAGAATTGACAACATGAAGTTAAAAGTTGTTTTACTTGGGAATCTTATTTCGTTGAGGATATTAGTATAGTTAGTAGATGTACATATATAAAGGGTGTTTAGTTGACAAAAATTTAGCAAAAATATCTAATAAAAGAACAATAATTTGACGTGAAAGTAATATGTAACAAAATTTAATTGAAAGAAAGTATAAAAAGTTAGTGGGTTTTGATTAATTTTAACTAACCAAAACTCCCGAAATGACAATCAGTTCACGATATTACGTTACAATTCAAAAAACTTAAAGTTAATTTGTAAATAAGTTGGCGTAGAACTATATCTAAAAGTATGTCGGGTGTCATTAGTGGGGACGATGACACCCATGGATGTTGCTATTTGAATTGATGACACAGCATGTTGCTGGTTGAATTAACGACACTATTAAGGACATAGGGATGTCGTCACTTGGCCCGATGACACCCACCACCCCACCACCACACATGTACACACCCTAAAAAGAGAGAGAAAGAGAGAGAGAGAGATCTACTCATTTTTTCTCTCAATGGATATAGCTTGTATGGACCTAAACAATTTTTCTTATTTCTGCCTTTCACATGAGTTCTTACGCATAATATTGTGAATTTGAGAGCAATAAAGGACTTCCGTTGAAGGACCTTGGTGCCATAACAAGACTAACAAAACAAGAAAGATCACTAGTGCTCTTATTCACAAAGAACTGGACAGACTTGGCGTCTCTTACACTTACCCACTTGCCAAAATCGGTTTGATCGCCCAAATTGGCTCTGGTTCACTTTGCTTTTTAGAGTTGGGTACTAGGTTAATATTCATGATTTAGAATTTGTATTTACAACCTTTATTTATATCTGAATCTTAGATATATGGGGGAAGAGTGTTGTCATTGGAGCCGACGATACCCATCTGAATGTTCGTAAATGGCTGTCGTCGGACCCAGTTACGACATCCACCACACTTTTGTAATTTGTTTCACATAAGCTTATTTACGTATATTGTATAATTAGTATATATATTATAGTAAAAAAAGCCATCTTTTGTGCGTATATTATATATATATGCTATGCCCGGTAGGCTGCTAGTAAAAAAAAAAAAAAAAAAAAAAGAAAAAAAAAAACATGAGGGACGCAATAGAAATAGACTTGCCTTTTCTTCACTACGTAGGCTTTTTATGTGTGTTTTTGTTGCGCGGCACACCACATTCCAAGTGAAGTCTGAGTTATATTTTTCAACAAATTTCAAATTTAAGGTGAGGTAGAAGTGGAGAAAAACTTTGAGAGTTAGCTCAATTTAAAAGATCTTGAGTTTGTTCTCTATTGGTCACTAATTCGAGTTTTCTCAGCACTAGAAGGTTTACCCGATTGTTAATTTCAAGGCTTTAAAAATTAGTCAAGGTGCGCGTTAGTTGGTCTGGATACCCTCAATTACCAAAAAAAAAAAAAAAGGTTAAATAAAAATTATATTTGTTATGTGTGGTTTAATTTAGTGAATCTTTATAATTATTTGGTTTATTATTATATGATAAATTATATGATCGTGGTTGTCTTGCAGATTGAAAAGGTATGTGTAAATTGATTTCGATCTTAACAATTTAAAATTGAGTTGGTACAAAAATTTGAATTTTTTTTAAAAGGGAAATTACTTTTACACCCCTTGTACTTAGGTTAAAAATCACTTACACCCCCTATACTTAAGAAATATACATTAATACCCTCTGTACTACTATACAAAGTGACAAAGGTAACAGACTCGTTAAATTTAATGGCGCGTGTGCTATACATGTGAGACAACTGCAATTTAACGACGCGTGTGCTTCACTTACACCCCCTATACTTAAAAAATATGCACTAATAGCCTATGCATTTTGTACATATTTCTTGAGTATAGGGGTGCAAGTGACTCTGACTTTTTACCACTTAAAATATAAAAATGACATTTCTGACTTTTTACCACTTAACGTCACGACGTTACCTTTGTCACTTTGCATATTAGTACATGGGGTATTAGTGTATATTTCTTAAATATATGGGATGCAAGTGATTTTTGACCTAAGTACGGGGTATAAAGGTAATTTCCCCTCTTTTAAATTTGTATTTTATTGTGAAATCTTGAATAGGAAAAAAATGTTTAAATATGATTTTGATTTGAATAAATAAATAAATTATTTATTTATTAATTTTATAATTTTGATTTTGGATTGAAAGAGATACCAAAATTAGGCCTATCAACGAGACGAATTTGGTTCGGATTTGACTCGGACCAAATCTAATAATAGCGAACCAATTTCGTTTAATTAAATACGTGATCCAAGAGATCTAAATTCGTTGGACTCACAAATTAATAGATTTAGATCCGAATGATCCTCCAGATTCATTATTTTTAAAAATAAAAAATAAAATTTTAAAAAATATTTAAAAGATAAAAATAATTATTTTTACCTATTTTTGTTCTACCATATGTCTATATATATATAAACTTCTCTCTACTTTCACTCTCTAAAAAATTCTCTCTTGAAGTTTTGTTTTTTATATTTTTCAGTGTCATCCGACCACCTTTCGACGCTGTCACCGGCTCTTCTTGCTCGTCAAAAATCAGGGAGTTCAGCTCGTAGAGGACTTTCTTCCGGTGCGCCTACTCGACCGCCGAAGAAGACATCATTTTACATCACTCGCCTTTGTCTTCCTCGCCTTTGTTATACCCGTCACCCCAACGCGGCATCGAGTCAATTAAACTTGAGACAATTTATTATTAAGAATTTTTATAAATAACTTGAAATTAATTTTATTTGAAAATTTAAATCCAATTAAGAGTGGTAGTGCTGTCAATACAATCCAAATTATTTTCAAATATTTCAACTGATAATAATTTAAAAATTATTTTTAATAAGAAAATTATTATCTATTAAAAGTGTTAAGAATCCCAATGAGATTTAATAGATTTCTAATGAATGACACCAATTATAAACTACCGTTCATTTTCTAAAAATATTTAATTAATAACAAATTAAATCTTTTAAATTTATAAATTCATCCATCAGTTTAGCCTTGAAGTAAGTAAATAAAATTTTCTTTAGGCCCACTCGAAAGTTCCGAACACTCTGAGTTACAAAAATAAATAAATAAATAAAATTTAGCTTAATATTTTAATAAAATAAAAAATCAAGGAAATAAATTAAAACATGTTTATGGAATTTACAAATTAAATTAAAAAGAATTAAACTGAGATTAAAGAATGATTTCAACTGAAAATAAATTACTGAAGTATAATTTAATTAATCAAAACACTTCAAGTATTCAAGACAGATTCACAGATACTGGAACAAATTTTAATAATGTAAAGCAATAAAACTGAAACTTGAATTGCACTAGGACAGAACTTGCATTGAACTTTAATAGTTTTGGAAATAACAGTGGTGTGTAGAGAAGTGATTATAATTAGAGACAAATATTTCTATGCTTTGGTTTAATCATCGTATATATATGATATGTATTTTGAATAAAATATATTTTTTATTTTTATGAAATGATAATTTAAAAAAATTATTTTTAAAAACTGATTGGATCTGTAGGATATATGAATCTGAACTAGATCTTACAAATCAAATTCGATTGTTTTTAAATTTAAATCAGATCCATTACAATTGAATATACATTTGATGGATTTGATATAGATCATATCCAAATTTACCCCATTTATAGGCCTAACCTAGATAAATAGACGGTGTCGAAAGCTCTGCTAGTTGAAAGACTAGGAGCTTGCACGAGATTAGTTACTATGTCCAGTAGGCTAGTAACCTACTAAACGTAGTTGAATTGATATTTTTGATATCATATGATTGAGGCGTAAGTCGATTAGGTAACAGTATCTAATTCAATAGTTGAGATTGTAGTTTTGTTTAAATAATTTATTTTATTTCACGTTTAAAATATTTAAATTTAAATATTTTTGATATATGATATATATTGGCATGGCACGTTAGAGATTTATATTAGGATACCCGTGCATGATCTATTTAATTTATATTTTTCTTTGAGCACAAGTAGTTTTTTTTTTTTTTTTTTAAATTGTGCTTAGTTTCTTCAACTATAAATACAAGTGCAAGTATTGGAATAGATGATCATTGTGACGAGATCGGATAAGAGAAGTGAGATGTCAAGTAGTTGATTAATTATATTTAAAAAAAAAGTGTACAATTATTTAATTAATTTATTTATTTTTTGTTAGTTGAATTGGTTATTTCATAAGTGCTGGTTCGAGAGATTGTGATGAATTTTTATTTTATTTCTAAGTTTGGAAATTTTTAATTAAACATGTTTGACTCTAATTGGTTCGAATTGATAATTTTCATAATTTATGATTGTATGTTAACACTCTTAGGTTTATGAAAAATTCAATGTGTGATAGCTTTCTATATGATTACTCTAAATTTGAACAAAAGTGCACAAGTGTGATAATCTTAGAAGGTCATGCCGCTCAATCTAACCCCTTGCTTGTGATCGAAGGTGGGAAATATTTTAGTCGAGGTTGTCAAGCATTAGGAAACATATTTTTGACTTAAAAAAGCAAAGAAAACGTTATGAGTTCAACAAAGCAAAAGTCCAAGAGCTTCCTCCCAACTTCTAAACCCACCAATGTCAAAAACAAATTAAAGAAGTGTTTGGGGGTGCCAAAATCCTGATATCGGGGAAAGATTAAGACAGCAACATTGAGATTTGGGGGACAATGAATTGACCTTTAATATGGACTTTGGACCCGGCCGGCAAGATAAGTGTCCTCTTCTTTTTTTATTTTATTTTATTTTTTATTTTTATTTATTTTCTTATTTTTGAAGAGAGGAAATTGACGATAACTATTAATGGTTGTCCTTGGACATAAAAAAAAGACAAAGCAAATAACGAAAGTACTAGTGCAAGTGTTTGACGATGAAGAAGTATCATTATATATTTAAGGAACAATTGCGAAGCAAAAAACAAAAGGGACAGCCAAAACAATGTTGAATTTTATTTTATTTTATTTTTTTTTATGACGGAGAAATCTCCCAGACCTTCGGTCCGAATTCAAAACTTTGGAGAGACTAGCGTAGGATCCATCACCCACGGTCCCCTACTTAAGCCCCTAACCGCTAAGTCAAGAATTATACTTACAACCTGAGTAGATTATTCAAGTCTTAAACTTAGCTTCTATTCTAATAAATCGATCAGTGGTGGGTCAAACAATGTTCAAATTAGTGATTGTTATTGGAAGGTCACAATCAGTTTGTTGGGTATACATGTATTTGTTGTTGAAAATTGGAAACGTCTTCCAAACAGCTCTTCAGCCCTCCAACAATTTTTATGCCGCCCTTTATTCTTAAATTAATATATTCTATTTGGCATAACTTCTCTATTGAAAGTTTTAAGAAAGTCATTTAGAAAAACAGCTTTCGTGAAAATAATTGAATTATACTTAATAATAATAAATAGCAAATTAAAAAAAAAAAAGATAAGCATACGTAATAATTGATTTTGAAACAAACTGTGTATGCAAAAATAAAAATAAAATATTTTAAAAAGTTTAAAATTAAATTTTTGATGGACCTATTTAATTAGAAATCTATTTTATAAAACCTATCAAAATGAATTGATAGTCAGTTTTAAGCTTGTGTAAAAGCTCAAAATCATTCTCAAATTCGACCCCAATATAAATAGTTAGAATTGAATTCGAATAAATTAAAATTCAACTTGACTAGTAGCATATCTATCCCTACTATCATCGCTCTTTCACCCGAACAAATTCCCCAAAACTAATAAACCAACAAGAACTTGCGCTACACGGAGAGGCATGCGTGTTCTTGTGAAAGTTCCATGCATGCTTTCTAAACTTATTCTCATTAAAGGAGAATCTCTTTCCTCTTCACAGAAACACCCACCATAGATATAATCCAATTCTTCAATACCTCATATTCCACAAGGCCTCAAGGCAAAGCTCAGCAGTGCCAATACCATGTCCCCTCGACTCGACGGTGATTACTCATAACTAGTGGTCACAAATTCAAATCAAAATGAGTAACTATTGAGTTTTAACAAAGGACTCATTTTAATTGAACTTAAATAAGTAAAAATTTAAATATTTATTAGGAACTCAAATGAAAAAATCTATTAACTGTCAACTCAGTTCATAAATTTATTTACTATTGCACATGAGAGAGATAGAAGAAAGAATACATAGTAAAAATTTAAGCTCAGAATGCAAACATAGACTGAATCTAAGTTATAAAATGATTGTTCTATCTTTTGTCATATTTTCGTCTAGATCAGCGTTTTGGGTCTTTTAAAAGGTTTAGAAATATTTCTTAACAATTTTTATATCAGCTAAACAACTTTTGGATCGATTCGACTTTAAACAATAAAATTCTCATTTTATATTTAGATCTATTTTTAGTTCAAATTTGCATTTTGAGAATCCTAAAAGGCTAAGAAATATTCCTTGGTAAGTTTCATATTAATTTATCAAATTTTAAACAGATTCAAACTCAGATTATATAAGTAACTACTTTATGTTACTCATAGGTTGAGGAAGTATTTCTCAGTGAATTTTATATTAATTTAGTAAATTTTGAACTGATTCAAGTTTGAGTAGTAAAATTATTATTTTACTCTTTGATCTATTTTCAATTTAAATCTGCATTTTGGATATTTTAAAGGGCTGAAAAGTATCCTTAGCACGTTTCGTATCAATTTAAGCAAATTTTACACGGATTTAAAATTGTATTGAAAAATAATTGTTTTACTTTGAGAAGTTGTTTTGGATTACATTTGTAATTTGAGATTTTCAAAAGATTGAGAAATATTACTTGACATATTTCTATATTAGCTAAGAGAAATTTCATCCCAATTTGAATTCTAGTTGAAAAATGATCTTTTTAACTCTGGTCTTGTTTTCGGGCTAGTACCTTTGTATTCTCAAAAAACTAAACTTATGATTCTTTTATTTTGAGCATCATTTTTGGATTTTTTTTTAAACAAATTAATTTATTTTTATGACATATTACATTCCGTATAAAAGAAAGTTAAAAAAACTGAAGTAATAAACCAACTTACTGATTGAGTTTAAATCATTGGTTAGTAGAAGAGTGCACACAAAATATGCGTGATATTTTTAATTTTTTTTCAGTAAAGTAAAAATTATAAAAAAATTATTTTTATAATTTAATTAGATGTATAAAAGTAAAATAATGTGGTAGTTAAAAATTTAAAATTTATAAAATAATTTAATTAGGGATGGTTTTTAAAAATTATTTGATTTAACTTGTGAATTTAATGGAAGGTTGGAGGGTATTTTATGAAATATATATATATATATAAAATGAAAGGTTAAAGGTTAAAGCTTCGTTAATTTTTATGGTTAGCTCAAATATGACTAGCCCAAATATAGCTAATTTTTTAAATAGCTTTAAGTATTTAAAACTCACCAACTTATTTTGATTCAACTCAAATTTGCCAAAACTCGCTCACTGGCCAGTTGCCACCCACACTGATAACTGTTATCTATGTGATGAGATAGGCAAAAATAGCAAATCCCATACATATATACTTCGTAAGCTAGAAAAAAATCCAAGTGAGTCTAGATCCATTGAAGAATTTGCATGAAAGTTTACATGATTGGCATATTTCTCTACAAATGCATGCATGATAGCTACTCTAGAGTAGAAGTAGAATAAAAGACGTAGAGTCAAATCAATGAACAATGTACATAATTTCACCACCTATATATTGTTTGGGAGTTTTCGCAACCACCTGTAGGCTTTTATCTGGTGGCCCTCCTTCTAATCCAACATTGTTGAAGATATTGTATATTTGTCACTACTCAGGGAGTTTTTACCCTAGGGTACGACTCTCCCGACTCGAACCCCTGTACTTTTAAGTATTATGGGAGAGCTCAAGTAGGTACCCATGAGCCATTGACTAGCATTTAGTGGAGAAAGTCTAGCCCAAATATTACAAGACAATGCAAGTCAGGAGAAAAAGCCAAGGAGGGTCCTTGATCATAATCCCTCTGATACTTAAGTCAGTAAAGGCTCAAGAAAGTGAAAAGAGAATTCAATAGCTAAACAGAAGATAATAGTGAGTGTAACTGAGCTAAGTCCACTCACCAACCCTTGGCCTTTTGTACAATGGGGACTTGATATAATTGGGCTTCTTCCAACTACTGCTGGGAATAAAAAGTGGATAGTGGTCGGCATAGACTACTTCACCAAATGGGTTGAGACAGAACCATTAGCACAGATTAAAGATGCAGATACCAGATGATTTATGTGGAAGAACATCATCATAAGATATAACATCCCTAGGGCATTTATCTCTGACAAGGGAACACAATTCGATAGTAATCCGTTTAGGGAATACTGCTCTAAATATAGAATTAAGAACAATTACTCTTCACCAGTATATCCCCAGAACAATAGACAGGCTGAACCCTCAAACATAGTCATCTTTAATGGTATAAATAAGAAGTTAAAAGCAACTAAAGGCAAGTGGGTGGAAGAACTTGCATCAGTATTGTGAACTTACAAAGACAACCCCAAGGAGATAACTAGAGAATTGCCATTCTTGCTTGCATACGGCATAGAATCTGTGATTCCACTGGAAATAGGCATACCGACCATATACACTCAAGCATTTGACCAAAGGGGAAATGATCAAGCCATAAGGGAGAGTTTAGACTTAATTGAAATAATTAAAGAATTAACTGTATTGAGATTGGTGAATTACCAACAAGAGATGAAGAGGAAGTACAACCGAATGGTCAAACCAAGGGATTCAAGGTTGGTGACTTCGTGTTGAGGAAACTGCTGGGTGCAAGGAGAGATCCTACTAAGGGAAAGCTTGGTGCCAATTAGGAAGGACCGTTTCGTGTTACGGAGGTGCTTGGCAACAGAGCGTATTGACTATCTAATCTAGAAGGCAAACCAATCAAGAGACCATGAAATTCTACTCATTTAACGCTTTTTAATATGTAAGTGTATGTTATTAACGTTCACATTCATTTATTAATAAAATATTTTGTGAGAAGGCATTAAAAAGAATGACTAAAAAAATAAATGCCACACTGGGTTCTCTCTCTAGTGCTAGCTCTCAGAAAAGAATGCCACACTGAGTTCTCTCCCTAGTGTTGGTTCTCAGAAAGGAATGCCACACCGGGTTCTCACCCCCATGTTGGTTCTCAAAAAGGAATACCACGCTGGGATTCCTTCCCAGTGTTGGTTCTAAAAAATGAATAACACTCTAGGTTCTCCTCCGAGTGTTGACTATCAGGGAGGAATATCTCAAGAGGTTCTTCTTTTATCATTGCTCCTTAAGAAAGGTAAAGTCTCAAAATTTCTCTCATTATGGTTGACAAATGATAAAGACATAATTGAAAGGAAAGCCGGGCTGAAAATCAATCGTAGAGCTATTTTAATCAGTAAATAGAATGTGCTTGCAAGGTTCTAAATGAATTTTAAGTAATGCCGACCACAATAACCATGGTTAGCGTCCATAAATTGATTAAGGAAACTAACTTTCACTTATAATCACTTTAAGGCCATGTTTGAAAAAGCTTTACTGAGACAGTACTTAACGTTTATAACAAGAAGAAAGAGGCGAGTAGATGTTCTATTATTTCAAAAGGCCCTTTCTTGAAAGCATATGTCCAAATAAGATTACTACTTAGCTTGTTAACCTCATTACTAGCTTCACTACATGTAAATCAAAAAGGTTTTTCATAAGTTGGCAATTCACTCAAGGATAAAAGGTAGTAAGTTGAAAAATGAATTGACTAGTTGGTTTGATTGTGCTCGGCATAACTTTTAGAGCTCCTACGATTCCTTTTAAAATATCTTTGGCTTGAGTTTTGCTCAAGTCAAAAGATTTGTACAAATAAAAAGCTTTCTTATGAATGATAAACTGTTAAGGAAATACTAAACAATAACTTTACTGTGCTCGCCATTAATCTGGAATTCTTAGAGCTTCTTTTAAAGCCGTGAGTAGATTTCTTATGAATAATAAATGAATGATATAGAGATAAAAGAAAAAAGTAAGTACATTTGAACAATTTTATATTTGGTAGTTGTCAGAATTCCTTTACATCATGCAGAAACTAACTTTTATACGGAAATGAATTGTCATTACAAAAGGTATTCCTAAAATTATAAGTGTGAAAGGTAAAAATGGTAAAGTTCTTCAAAAGTCATTGACAAGGTGAATCTTGATCTTCAATGACTTTGTTTACTATGCTACCTATGAGTTCTTCGCCAGCCCTGATGGTTGTTTTCTCGACAAGAGAGGCAATGACTTGTTCAGCAGTCACCAAGTAAGTATCACTAAAAGAGTTCAGATTAGCAGTTGTAAGAATGTCGACCGCATAATTCGATGTAATAAAAGGAAAAGGAAAAGAAGAAAGAGGACACATTTATTAAAAAAAAAAAAAAGAGTAAAGTTCATTTTTCATTCAAATTATAGTTGATTTAAAAGAGTTTTTGAAAAGTTCAAAAATCTTAAAAAGCTCATGGGCCTCACTGCTTGGGGACTTGACCTATGTCATCTTGAGGTAAAAAAGAAGATGACCTAGCCGATTCCATCATACTAGTGAGTGTTTCTTGGTCATCGGTTTATGCAAAGGTGGTAGTAGCTTCAGAGTTATTTGATTTAGCAATGTTGCCTTCTGTCGCCTCAATCTTGCTGGAAGTCTCCCCTCTGGTTGGTTCTCTTCTAGAATCTTCCTTGGGCATTTTAAAACTAAAGGAAAGAATATTTTCTTCTAGGTTAGGAAAAGGAACATCACTGAAAGTTTAGGATGAGATATCAACCTGAAACTGTTCCATAGCTACCTTCCAACCTTCATAGAAGTTTTCATCGATAGCCTTTTCCATTTGCTCAACGAAGTCCAAGTATTGAGCATTATAATCTCTGACAAATTTTTCTTTGGTGACTTTGAGGATGGATTCCTTTTCCTCCAAGGCCTTTGATTTGCTTCTAAGCTCATGCTTCAGACTGAAATTTTCGCCTAGTAGATTAAAGTACCCCAACTTGGATTGTGTTAGCTCGGCAGCAGATTTCTTCTGCATGAACTTAGCTACTTCAAGTTGAGTTAATTTCTCAATTAGTTCATCGTCCTAGGCAACTAAATTGCTCTGTATTTTCTCAATTTTTGATTTCATAGCCTCAAGATCTTGTCCTATTTGTTTCTTTTCTTTTTCTAAGGCCCTGACCTTAGACCTGAGGTTGTGAATCTCTCCATCGCTTGTGTCGACCTTCTTATGAAATGATCGGCACCTGGCAACGAGTACAAGGGAGTAAAAACTTGACTGTAATTACCAAAAAAAAAAAAAAACAAATAACACCACATCAACAATAAATTAGCAAAACCCGCATGGAAAGAGAGTATGAAGATGAAAAGTAAATTAATAAGCCCTTACAGTGATAACACTCTTCATCAGATTTTGGCAAAGGTCCCCTACCCGGTTTCTCCTTACGTCTTGAATATCTCTTGGGGAGAAGATGCCTTGAAAGAACTCTTCTGGGTAGTGCAAGGCAGAGTTTTATATGGAAAATTGATGCCCAAAAAGAAATTTAGAACTTGGGATGTGTATATTTGGAACGAAAAGGGTAAAGTCCCTCAATGGCCTAGATGGAAGGATGGTTTGTAAAGGAGTGCTAGAAGGGCCTTCCTTTTATCATGCCCCGGATCCGAGGACCCGATGGGTGAGTGATAAGCAAGCATAACATGAATATGTAATATTATCAGAACAATATAACGGTTACGCAATAGACCCATAAAATATTATATCATTACAAAACCATGACCAAATACAGCCTAAATAACTATTAGGCTCACATGTTCCATCGCAACCTCTTACTATTACGTCATTAGGCCATATGGCCCTTACATTCCAAAATCCAAACAGTCTTTTATACACATTATAATTTTCAAAATACATAACAAAATAAAGCTTCTAAGCTAAGGTTGGGGTGGCTCATGCAGACACATTAAAATGCTTCAAAGAAGCCGCTAAGTCTCCTATGTGGGTTCTGCAATGACATCTGTAGGAATGTGAGTACTAATCTACGTGTGCTCACGGAACTTCATAATAATATATATATGATGTAAAGCATGGTAAACTAAAAATAATACATATTGAAAGCATGAAACTTCACATAATGTCAAAGAATCCCATACAACTCACACTTACACTTAGCAGTTACAATCATCATTCCAATTCCATCACAATGCTATACCAATACTTCTGCTTTTATTAAACAATCCTTTAATCTTTCACACAATCATGGGGGATTGGGTACACAACTAATCGCGCTTTAGGATCTCAGCTTAGGGCGACAATATGCCATAATAAATCTGGATACATAACTAATCGTGATTTAGGATCGCGGCCTAGGGCAACGATACGCCACAATACACTAATCATATCGTGGGCTACTAACCCATTGGTATGAACATCAAACCCTACGCAGGTTCTGGGTTTTTCAACCCAAGGGTATCTCAAGACCCTTCCTACTTTCCGTACCCCATTACTCCGATCAAAAATTAACTATTTCATTTCTTTTTTATTATGTTCAACACATTAGGTTACATGAACATCATATACCATTAACTTATCATTGTAATACTACAATACGATGGAAGTTTATAATACCATACCAATTCAACATACACTTTCCATCTTAAACAAATAAATTTAAACA
>JAVXUM010000011.1:12215252-12233496 GCA_035590655.1 Pouteria glomerata | reverse complement strand
TTTTAATCTATTAAGAGACAAAGTCTATTATACTTTATAGATTTTTTTAACACTTTCACTTTAGCTTGAAATTTGAGAGCATACTATTAAAATTAGGTTTGGGAGGACCCCTTCTCTTTTTTCATTTATCAATTTCGGATTATACTTTGTTAGATTATACTTTGTTAACCTCTCTTGTGTGTATTTTCATACTTAATGCATCAATTTGGCTCTTTATATATGAGCTGAGTTCATATATGAAAGGATTTGGTGGGATTTATTGAAAATTTGAAGAACAATTGAAAAAGTCATCTTATATCTCTAATACAGAGCACTATTACACTTAAGCAGCTCGTTAAGCCCGTCTAATCATTCTTGGGTTTGAAAAATATTTTGAACCTATTTAGTTATAAGAGCTGGACTTCGAAATAAGCCCACATGATAGACAAAAAATTTTAAAAACATAATTTTTATATATATTTAATAAATTTATATATTTTGTTATTTATATTTTCTTATAAAAAATTAACTTTTTTTTATCAAGATTTATAAAAAAAGATACACATATTTATTTTAGCACTGCACTAATTACTAGTATAATTTTTAAAAATGTTTTTAGCAACTTGCAATACCGAATGACGTAAAAACTTTGTAAATATAAAAATAGAGAAATAAAGTTTAAAACAAACAAATTAATTGTGTATTATTATTTTTATGAAAAAAAGTCATAACAAAATGTCATACCTTAGATTTCATGGGCCGAGGGGTGAGTGATAAATATACATAACTTACACTAAATATACAATTTCCTGATCAGAGTAATATATCAACCCTATAGTGGACCCACGACATATGATAAGATAAAGGAAATCAAGTCTAGGTAACTGCTAGGCCCTCATATTCCAACGTATCTCCACTAATAATATATCATATAGGCCTTAAGGCCTTTACAAACAAATTGAATAATTCTCCCTCAGTTTTATAATATTACAACCCCAAATGAAAATTTAACATAAGTAAACAAAAATTTTGCTAAGTCTAGAATTTCTCATACACATGCATATCTAATCCTGCCCAAGTGCCCACCTAGTTATTTGGGTCAGCTCTTACAACAAGATCTGTAGGGACGTGAGCACTGGTCCTCTTGTGCCCACAAAACTCCATAATAATATATATGAAATGCAAAGCAATAATGCTAGCTATTTATCTTTCGAATAATCCAATAATTTTAATATATTCAAAACATGTATCTAAGCCAAATATCTTAATCATTATATATACATTTATCAAATCTCAATATCATGATAGTAATTTATGATATAATCAAACATTAAAATCACTAATTTCATACATAAGATTGTCATAGTACAATATTCAAGTTCCACTACCATTCATCATTAAGTTTTCAAAGTTAAATCCAATCACACCACATCATTACATCGTTATTATTTATCTTTCAATCACGTATCCATGACATAAGTCATTGGGCGTAGGTGCAAGCACACATCGTCTTTTATGGGTCAATACCCAACAAAAATGATAAACCGAAAACATATATCGTCTTTTATGGGGCCAACACCCAACGGAAACAATATGAACCAAACATTATGTTGTGGGTTACTAACCCACTGGCATGAACACCACAACCCTGTGTAGGTTTTGGGACTTTCAACATGAGGATAATCTCATGGCCTTTCCTATTTACTGTTCCTCCATACCCCCTAGCACATCACTAATCATTTCCTTTCATTTGGTTTTCATTCATCATCTCATACTTTCAACAATATATTGCCATGTTTCAATTTGCTATGAAACTCATCCTAATCATCATCTCATTAATATGATTATCTCATATTATCATAAAGCAATTAATATCATCATTTCATTAACATCATCTTCTTATTAAATCATATAACAATAACATCAATACAATAACTAATATCACAATTACAATTAAAATCAAACTTAACAAAACCATGCTTTATTCTAACCTTTTATTGGATACCAAATTATTATCTCTAAAAGAAACATTACTTAAGTAAATTAACAACATTTCTACCTTATGTGTTCATTAGATAGAACATATTAATAAAAAATTTAAAGTTTTAGCATTCTATAGGGGTTTGGGTGCCCCACTATAACTCCCGAGACCCACCAAGTCAGCCCGGGCACCCCAACAGGGACCCAGGGCATCCCACTGTATTCTAAGAAAATTAATCTATTTTGAACTGACCTAAAATGCAAGTTTTTAGGTTCCAAGTGTTGTTATATCTCATATATAGTTAAAAACATGATTTCTAGGTGCTGTTAAGGATCTAAAAGGCTCCAAAAACCAATCAAAACTAATCCAATTCATCTCATTCTTACAACATCAAAATCTAGGTTAAAATCTCTTAACAAACACACATATCAATATTCCTCCCATAATCCATTCTTTCAAGCTTCCATACTTTTAGATAATCTACACAAATCATATTTCCTACTTTTTTACATCTCATATTTACTAAAAAAAAAAAGTTAGAAACTCCCTACCTCAAACTCAAACAAAGTTGAGCAAGAAGATGGCCAACTTTCGATTTAAGGCTTCCAACTTTGAATCCACCAATCTCTTCCCCCTTTGATCCAAATAACAATCACACCATATAGGGAGAGTAATTAAACACTTAATTACATTCTTACAAGGTTAATTTGTATTTGGTTAAAGTTAGAAGAACTTACCATAGCAAAATTTTCCTTGGTTCCTCTATGCTTCTTCTTCTTTCTCTCTTGGTTTCCTTTCTCCTAACACTAAAATCTCTCTCTCTTCTCTCTCTTACACATAGATAATATCTCCAACTTATCCTCCAAGCAAGCTACAGTACCTAAGACCTTTCCCTATCTCCCTACTCTTCCATAGGAGTGACCCCTGCCTTATATGTGCAAAGCCACATCAGTCTGTCTAAGTTTCACACGATCGGGCGCCCTACTGGGCACCTCGAGTGCCCCACTTGGGACCCCGAGCGCCTGCCCCTCCACCTCGGGTGCTCCTCTGCATACCTTTAAATCAAAATGTCTATTTTTGAGTTATTTGACCAATTACTCTCTAAAACTTTAACCCTAAGACATTTCTAGTGACTAATGTTGCTTAATTAACATATTATCACATCCGAAACATGTTTAAAATCACCAATTTATATACATACAAATTTTAGGATATTACACAAAATTAAAACAAGAAATTAATTTGTTAACAAATCATGTTAGATCATCACGTTAACTTGTAAAGTAGTCAATTGACGAAAATTAAAAGAAGGGTAAAATTAACAAAAATGAGTCTATTTGTACTCTATAAATAACCTCTTGCATTTCACTTCACTTTTTCATTAACTAAAATTATACAATTGTCTATCTATTTTTTCACATATGTTTTGTATACTTATATTGTCATAAAATTTCTTATACAAAAACTCAATCAGAGATGATTATAATGCCATAAATATCTTTATTTTGTTATAGAAATTATTATTTTTTTAAATATATACATAAGACAATGTATCAATTTTTCGTAGATATTTTGATAAGTGAGTAAGTAATTAGAATCTTTTTTTTGAAAAAAAAAAACCACTTGTGCATATGAATTACCTTACTATAATAAAAAATTTTACTTTCTGACTTTTTTTAAAATTATTTGTTATTATAAAAATTCAAATTAAGCTTTCGAAAGAAAAATACTTATGCATTATTTGAGTTTATTAATTTCCCTTATTGGATGGTTTTTTGGTAATTTTATTTTTTTTTCTATAGATGAATGGTGGGAAAAAATAGTCATTTTATTTTGAATTTAGGATTGGTGAAAAAAATTAGTATGTGTCATGTCCTTAACTTAATTGTATGGGACTGACAGTATGAGAATACGAGAACTAATTAAAATCTAACTCAAGTTAAGTCAATATCATAAATATCGATTAAGATGTTAACAAATATCCCTTATTCTCATATAAAAAGAATGTTAAAGAGTATCACCAATAATTGAACAATGAAAAAAACTAGTTCAATGTCATGTTGAGAACAACATCCAAGGTTTGCATGGTCAGAACATATATTATAGTCATGTTTATATCTCAAAATAATGATATTATAAAGATAAGTAACAGACTCATACTCTTAGTCACACAATCTATAATATAAAAAGGTTCAACTCTCAATTTAGAAGAATAAGCTTAATTATTATTATCATCTACAATTAAGATTGGACTTAAGCTACTCAAGCCTAAACTGTATGCTACGTATCTCACATCGAAAATCAAGTCACCATGGTTCCTATTTTATATTCCTTGTTTCATAGCCAAACTCATTATCAACAAGATAAACCATATATCTTAGCAATCAACGTCACAGCCACATTATCTTAACATCTCAATATAAAAGAATATTAAATGCATTTTCATGTTATGGGATGTAATGGAATGCAATGTCAATGAACACTCTAATCTTCATCTACCCTCAATCTTATTCTGGGATGAGTGACAATTAACAAAGTATGCAGGATCACCAACCGCACCATTTAACGCTCAGGTTAAACGATAATCTCAATATATAATCATAGGTGGGGAATCATGTTACACCTCCACCGGGGTAAGATTTAGGAAAATCGTGTTATACTCCCTGGCCCTTCTGCCAGATAATCGTGTTGTACCCCTAATTAGTCATCTATTTATTTTAAGTAGGCTCTGGTTGTAGTTCATAAAAAATCTCATAATTATATCTTATAATTAACATCCTAACTCTAAATGACTAAACTCTATTCATATATATCAGCTTGAGATCATTCGGTATTTCAAAAACTCATTTTATCATTTTTATTATCGTTCTTAAAATCACGAATCCCGTCCATATACATAACCCGGGCCTCGACACATCAACAATATTGAGATAGTACTCTTGGCTAATCAATAATCATATATTAAATCGAATAATGCAATCATAAACCCATGGATATGATATGCTCAATCATGCATAATAATTCTCTTTGATTCTCAATATTAAACAATATATGCTATATTTAAATATCAACTAAATCTCTTATAATTTTTATAATCTTTATCTTAACATGTTCTACACATACATATATAAAAATCCAAGCAAAACAAGAAAAAAAAAAGCTAAAAAAGAAAAATCCAGAGGGGTCGCAGTCGGCTTGCAGGTAGCTCGCAGCTTCGAGCTAACCTTACACCTTATTTGATGGGAGCTTGTGGCTTCAGGCTAGGGTAGAATACCTCACACTTTGCCCGATGGGAGCTCGTGGCTTTGGGCTTCCATCTAGACTATTGTTTTGGTCTGCAACTCATCTTCTTCGGCCATTCTCGGTTAATATTTGGCCTCTCCAGGCCTCAAACTCAACAATAAATTACATATAAACCACTAAGCATCACAATAACACATTTTTACAGCATTAATTTCAATAATAACTGAAAGAAATACAAGATTTGAACATATATATGCACACACATTCATATACACACGTATATGTATATACACCAACATAAATTCCTCAATATTCAACAAAATTAAGTATATAATATATCAAAATTCTTCTAACAATGTTTAGAATACAAATATTAGTCTAACTTACCTTAGATCTAAAGAAAAGAAGAAGAAAAGAGCAGAGAACTTCAAAGTTCCAAGGCTTCTCTCTTTTATTTCTCTCACCTCAGGCAAAATTACCACAATCTAACACCATTACGATGATCATGATGCTGGAAATACTAAAGATATGTTATCTTTGACCTCCGACCCTCTTGTTCTATCTCTTTTCTTCCTCTCTCTCTTTTTCTTTTTCTTGTTACAACTTTCAAAACTCAAAAGGAAGCAAAGAAAAGATAAAAGAAAAAAGAGATAAGGAGGAAAAGAAAAGAAAATAAAATGGCCGTTTCTAACGCAATACCAGGCCAAACTCTGCCTAGAAAAAATAAATAAGCCCAACCATAGATAAATAGATAAGCAATCGTTTGAGAGCGGGACCGCAAAGCCGAGGAGGAGCTGTATTGACGATGAACCCTTCTTCTTCTTTGTCCTCCTATTCCTATCCATATTCGTATATCTCATCCTCAAAACCTCAATTCGTTCTGAATTCTAATTGGTCTTTTCCATCCGTGAAAGGCCCTTTTCTTCCTTTCCTTCCTCAAAATCGCGCGCTTCCCCGAAGGTCCTGCTCACTTCTTCGTACTTCGGTTGTCCCCGTTGGGGAAGTGCTGGAAAAGTCTGCGGACTCTGTCTCATCATTGGAGTCGTCTTCTGGGAGGGAAATGATGCCCAAAATCGACAAGAGTGGAAGGTTTTGCAGCCCCCGAGCCGCCAGGGAGCTCGCTCTGTACCTCTCTCTCTCTTTGTGTGTGCGTGTTTCTCTCCATTTTACCCATGCAAATGTTTGTGTTAAAATTTGATGAAATTTCAATGCCAGGTTAATCATATACGCGGCTTGCATAGAAGGGTCTGACCCAGTTCGGCTGTTTGAGAAACGAATGAATATTAGAAGAGGTCATCCCAGTCCACACCATCCTATATTTTTCCATTTCTTGTTTGTTTATTTATTTATAGTTTTATCTGCAGTGTCATGTGTGTGCGCGTAATTTCTCATCCGATTTGGCTTTCTTCTGGTTACACTCAGAACCTGGGTACGAGTTTGATCAAAAATTGTTGATGGACTACAATCACATGAGCTTTGGAGGACCACCTGTCGCAGCAGAGACAGTTGAAGAAGCCAATGAGCTCAGAGGCAATGATGAGGAGGAGTCTGCAGTTGGCAAGTTACCAACGATCCTTCTATTTTACTACCAATGTTCTATTTAGCTGATTGGGTCTGTTTTTCTAAAAAACTGGTTTCATAACTGAAATGCAATTGGGAAGCAAACGTTCTTGATGAAAAGGTGCAAGAGTGACTTTGATCAAAAGCACATTGTCTATTTTGCCAACTTACCATCCGTCATTGCTTAAAGTTCTAGTGTCGGTTATAAAGAGGATGGAGAAGTTGCAGTGAGACTTTCTATGGGAAGAATTGGGGAGGGGTCATAAGTTCCATCTGGTGGATTAGAAAATAGTGTGTACGCCATTGAAGGAAGGGGTCTTGGGATTAGAAGCTTAAAAATATTCAACTTAGCTTCGTGTGGGAAGTGGTTGTGGAGATTCATGGGGGAGAGAGACTGATTATGGTCCTAATATGGGAAAGAATTGGGGGGAGGGTTCTTAAAGAGCATGTCTTAGTCTCGAGGGTTAGCTTGTGGAAGGGGATTAGGGGTATGGGACACCTTCAAGAACAATGTGCGGTGAAATATTGGTAGGGGTGGCGCAATTAGGTTTTGGAGTTAGTGGTTGGTTCAAGAGGCTAATGGAGTTGTTTCCGGAACTATATTCTTTGGCAATGGATAAAAGCATTGGGGGGTGGCTGTTGTTTGAGTGGGGAAGGGAACGACTGTGTATGGAGTGTTGATCTTAGAAGGAACTTGCTGGACTGGGAACTAGAGAAATTTGTTTCCTTGATGAACTTGTTGTAGTCTATGGTAGCAGAGGATAAAGTGAGCTGGTTGTGTTCTAAGTCAGGGAAGTTTGAGATCAAATCTAAATACTACATGGTCTTGAATGGAGGGTGAAGGTTGAATTCCCTTGGGATAAATTTTGGAGAACAAGGGGTCACCCCTAAAATAGCTTATTTTTGCCTGATGCGCAGTAAGGGAGATCATACTTCCCTTTGATAATGTTAGGATATGAGGTTGAGTATGGTAAATTAGTGTTGTCTTTGTTGAAACAATGAAGAGTCCATCAGTCATTTGCTCCTTCCCTGCCCTTGGACGAGAGAGTTACAGAAAATCCTTTTTTGGCAATTTTGGGGTTGAATAGGTGTTGTCACATAGCTTCAAGAATTTAGCGAAGGAATGGTGGGGATTCAACCTAGGAATCAGGAAGAGGAAGGCTTAGAAGTTGTTGATCTTTTGTGTGTGCTGGTTAGCATGGAGATAGAGAAATAGAACTTTTCAAGTAATGGAGTTATCATTGTATAGAATTAAAAGTTTAGTTGTAACCATGCTGTACAACTTTTTTTTTTTTTTTGTTTCCCTTATTTTTGGGGAGGGGCTTAGATCTTGATTTGAATTTGTTTTTGTCCTCTATGAAAATGATAGCTCAAACTCTCGTGCATTAAAAAAAAAAAAAAAACTTTCAAGCTCTCCTCTCTCCCCCTTGAGTAGCCCCTGTTCCAAGCTTCAAAAACATCTCTTGCAAAGTATCATCTGCTCAACCCTAAAAGCAACATCAACATCTCAAGCATCATATCTTCCTTGTCACCCAACATTGAAGGACGATGTGGTTCACATTCTCACTTTCTCGTGTAAATACAACACCATTCCTCCAAGACTGACACCCCAACCCAAAAAAAAAAAAAAAAAAAAAAAAAAAAACCAAAAAAAACTTCTACAAATATCAATGCAGAATTACGTTGGGCTTTGGTCCATAAAAAAAAAAGTTCCATAGCCTACCAAATGCCTTTCTAAGGTAGCAATGATATAGACATGGTCATCAAAGAATTAATTATTATTTGTTGTACCAAAATCATCCAGCCTCAGTTTGGAAGATATATAGGCCAATTTATAGGCCAACCTACATTGATAACTACAAAAGATCATTCACTGATGTAAACCCTGAAAACCAATCAATTGGATTTGGGCAACTCAACTAAAACTATTTATTTTTCCTATTAACACACCTTTATTTGCCATAAACACCTTATTTTTAAACTAATCAGTTGGGTCTTGGCACACTTTTAGAGCGCGTATAATGTAAATGTCTTTGATCCCTATCATTCTTCCCCTCCCCGTTTCTCATCTAGAGAGTTACAAGGATGGGTACTGTCCAATAACTTGGAATCAAGTCAGCTAAACTTATCTTCTGTAATCCATGTAGGATTAGATTCGAGACAATCTTTTCATTTGATTAGAAATCAAGGTAGTTGTCCTTGGGGGAGAAACAACCATTTCAGCATCTAGAACCCTGTAATCTGATCAGTAAAGTGTCGAGGAAGTATAGAAGTATTTGGCATAGTTGGTTGACATCCCTGTCAATTGATCAGGTTACCTGTTGACAAGGTGGGAGGTTCAAATGTTCCACAATATAGACTTAAATCTTTGACATTAAAAACGGGACTAATGTGCATATTAATAGGCAGTTCAACTAGGTAAGCAATATGGGCCTTCTTGCTTTTAAATGGAAAGGTCTAATATCTGGTTATGCAACATTTTGAAAGTGTGTTTAGTATAGTGTCCAGGATGAACACGCACTATAACATAGTTGCCTTCATTGAAGGACATTCTATGCTGATGCACATTGGCAACTAACTTATACTCCATATTGCTGGCTGTAATCTTACGCTAGACATCTACATTGAGATTTTTGATGTGTTGGGCGAAAGACTTTGTAGATTGCGGAGTTTAGGTGACAATGGCACCAAATCAATGGGCTTGTGCGGAATAAATTATGAACGCATTTAGAAGGACTCCTTCTGGATCAATTGATTAAATTGTAGGCATACTTGGTAACAACAAATCCCAAGTCCCTGAACGTTTCTTTACTAAACATCTCAACATATTTCCAAGGCTACAATTGACTATCTTCGTTTGGCCATCCATGGGTGGAGGGTGGATGATAATTTTAGGTTATCCCAAATCTAGTGGGTTTTTCAAAAGTAACTCACAAACTTGAAATTTCGATTAGACATAAGAGAGATCAAGAAGTCTAAAAATCTCACACAAGAACATTTTGGCCACATATGAGGCATCAACCGTTTTGTTATGAGGAATAAAATGGGCCATTTTAGAGAAAAGATCTACCATCACCAAAATTGAGTCAATGCCTCTAGTGGTTGGTGCAAACCTAGAAGAAAATCCATGCTAATGTTTTGCCAAGGAGCATGGGGAATTAGAAGATGTATATAAAACCCAATGCTCTATTTCCTTGTCTTGGATGGCTGATTTGTACTACATTGCGAAACAATCCAAGCAATATCTTCTTTAATGATGGCCAATAGAACTTATTTTATACTAATGCAATATTTTATCTCTACTTGTTAGAAGATTTAGAGAATAATTGACAGATTGTGACATGATTATTTTTGGTTATTAGTATATACTGGTTGATTCCAATTTCCTTTTTTGTTTTGTGATAATCAGGCTGCAATCTTTATTGCTAACAACCCTGTTTTTCATGAATGTACCAAGCATATAGAGCTTGACTGTCACTTTATTAGAGATTTCCTGATTAGGCGTGATAGTATTACTCCATTTGTACAATTAGACTCTTAGTTGGGTGATATTCTCACCAAACCCTTAGCTAATACTCTGCTTCAGAAAATGTCTACCAAGCTGGGCATGTTTGATTTTTATGCTTTAGTTTAAGGGAGAGTGTTAGAATATTTAGGGAATAATTGACGGATTGTGATGTGATTACTTTTGGTTACTAGCATATACTGGCTGATTCTAGTTTTCTTTTTTGTAACCTAAATTTTGATTATAAATGCAGTATGAGGGAGAGGAAGAATTTAACTCTCAATTATTTTACTTTGATTCTCAACAAGACTAAAATGACACGCCAATCCACTTGCATGCATTTCCTAAACAAGAAACTCTCGGATTGTTGTTCTAAGAACACATAGTCGCAAGCCGCGAAATAGATAACTGTCTTTCAGAAGGAAATCAACATGTTCGCGGCAGTTGTTCGTCTATATGTCCTTAAAGAATATTCCAAAATCCGTGCAAGCAGAATACTCATCCTTAAGCCACTCAAATCTAGTGATACTGACATACATAGATTGTAGAGTAAGAAAAACTCTGCTTAGGGTGTTTGCCACCTTGTTTTCAACACCTGACCAGTCTTTGAGGACAAAGGTATATTCACGAAAGAACTCAACCCATGAAGATTGCTTACTACTTAGTTTCTTTTGGGAACGCAAGTACTTTAATGCTGGGTGGTTGGAGTAAAGATCAAGCTCCCATGATAATAAATAGTGTCTGATACCATTAGGATTGTATGACTGCGAATAATTCCTTGTCATAAATAAAGTATCTCATTTTTGCTTCATTGCATTTCTCATTTAAATATGCAATTGGATATCCCTCTTAAGACCCCTCCTACAACAACCTCAAGTGTCATAAGCTACTTAAAATGCTTTTGAAAAGTTAGGATGCCGAAAAACATGGGCCTCTAACATGTTTTGCTTGATTACCACAAGGATTTTAGCTGCCGCAGGTGTCCATTGGAAATTTCCCCTTCTTCATGTAGTACGTGATAGTGGCCATGATGCAAATGAAACTTCCAATGAATTGCCTATAAAATGTTGCCAAACTATGGAAGCTTCGTAACGTTGAAATGATTCTTGGCTTAGGCCATTCTTTGATTGTTCAAATCTTTTTAAAATTTTCTACTATGCCTTGTTGTGAAACAATGAATCCTAAGAATGTCACTTGAGATTATAGAAAGAGCATTTTTTGATGTTAATGTAAAGCTTTGTAGTTTGTAGTACCTCAAGGGTTTGTTTCAAGTAATCCTTGTGCCCTTTGCTCTTACCAAAGATGAGGATGTTGTCAAAGTATAGCATTGAGAATTTCCCTAGAAAGGGGTTTAGGACTAGAGTTCATTACCCTAAATGAATGTGCTAGGGGAATTTGAGAGGCCAAATGGCATTACGAGCATTCATATAAACCATTCGGAGTCTTAAATGTTGTCTTTCATTCATCCCTAGGTTAGATACGAATTGGTGGTATCGACTTCGTAGATCGAACTTGGTGAACCACATGGAGAAGAAGTATCAGGATCATTTGGGATAATAGCTTGGCCTTTAAAAGCAACTAGGTCCTCAACATTAAATGTACCGCTAAAATCAAATTTTGGTGGAGTATCAATAGCATAAGAATTTGGACCAATAAAATTTTAGGACCAGTATTACGAGGGTGCAATTTGGAATTGGGCCCAGATGGATGCCGTTCTGAGCAAATTCGGGCGACAACATAATCCCCAATGTTAAATTAGCTGTCTTTTATGTGTGTCAGCTTGAAGTTTTGTAAAATGAATTACTAGCTTCAAGTTATTTGATGATCTCAATATGCAAGTCATGTAAATGTTGTACAAAAAACTCAAGAGATATAGATACAGGAGAATGCAGAGACATGCAGTGGCAGACCCGCGTTATGCCGAGGGTGGGGCACCGCCTACACTGGACTTTAATAAAAAAAAATTATATTGTGTTACCACTATTATGACTTTTACCTATACCTTTGCACTAAGGGTGGTGATTCATGTTTATGTGTAAATGCTCAAATATTTTAAAATTTAATGAGTATATTTAATAATTAATTTATTTTATAATTAGGTCAAATTGTGTTAAATCGTGTCAATTTTGGGTTCTCATATTTATATTGTATCATATTTGAATTTTTTCTCAGTAACTCGTTATACAGGTTGTGTCCTATTTGAGTTGTGTCAAATATTATCAAAATATTATCATCTCTATCTATATTCCACTGTACTTTCAATTTTTTTTATTTGATTTTATTTTAAGTAAGTTTAAATTAATATTATTTTATTCTAACATTGCTTAAATTGATAATCAAATAAAGAAATAAAAAAAGCCATTCCTATTTTACAAAAAAAAATTTGTAACATTTTTAGAATATGAAAGAACGAAGGGATTGTTATAGCTTGTTTTGTTAATTTGAAGGTTATTTTGTGTAAGAAACATTTGATATTAATGTATAATATTTTATATTTTATTGTATTTTATGCATTTATTTGGAATTTAAAATTTTACTTGTAATTTGGGTCTACACTGGAGACGTGGGAATTAGATCTAAAGGTTTATTTATAACCATGAACAACCTTAGACGAACTTATACCTATTGATATATTTACAAAATTTTTATAGGCCAGATGGGTTATAGGGAGGATCAAATCCTAGTTTTTAAGGTTTTCTTTGACTAAACACCTTAGAAAGTTTCATAAACTACGATTGACAACCTTACTTTAACCATCTATTTGAGGATGGTGAGCGTTAGAAAAGTTCAATTTAGTACCAACCAAGTGTCATAGGGTTCTCCAAAAATGACCGATGAAATGTACATTCCTAATAGACACAATAGTTTTAGGAACATCATACAATTTGACAATTTCATTAAAGTACAATCGCACAACCCTAGAACTATCGGAGGTCTTATTACAATGAATGAAGTGGGCCATTATCCGATGCCAAATTTGATGTGGGAGAAGAAATTGGACACAAAGAAAGAGAAGTGGTTAAGCAAAGAGAGAGAAGAATTAAGCCAAATACAAAGAAGAAAGAGGAGAGAATTTAGGCAAACACAACCAATTAATTCAATAATCTTCAAATTCAAATTTGCTAAACCCAAATAATATCAAGCATTTAAGTAGACTAATAAATCCTTCAAATAACTGAAAACAAAATTAAATCAAAGATTACAATATCAGAAATTCTACTCAAAATAAACTAACTAAAATAATATTAAATAATAAAAATAATACTAACGAATGAAAGAAAATAAATCTTCATTGGACTTTCTGATGTCCTCATCCGATACCCAATAAATGGTTCGCATTAGTTATTGTACAATGGCGAGTGGAGGCACGTGCGCTACGGCTAGGTTTCGTTGTTGGGTCTCATTGGGGCGCCTACGTTGGATGACCTTTGAGGCGGGAATAACTAGCTTCGTTGGTGGTTGGAGAGTTAAGGTTCGAAGCTTCACAGAAAGGTTTTGGTTGATTGGTCTAGTTTGGTCATTAGTGAGGAAAAGTCTAGTGGTTGTGGGTCATTGGTTGAGGTATTTAGGAGTTGTTGGGGTTGTCGATGGGGTGGCTGACTCCTCCAATTTGGAGCAGTGTTGCTCATGTTGGGTTTCATGCAGAAAAAATAGAAACCCTAGATTTTTTTTTTTTTTTTCCATTGAAGATATTCACCATAATCCATATAGGTATAGAGACCCCGTTGAATCTTGTAAGTTAACAAGACTAGTCTCCAATGGTTGATGTTGATGATGAATGTAGCTTGAATCACCTTTGAGATCTTTCTCTTTATCTCTCCTATGCAATAAACCAAGCTTGTGGGAGCTCTCAATATGACCAAAACCCTAACCAATACACAAAAGGAATAAGATGAGGAATTTGCCCCTTGTTTCCTGGCTCAAGTGTTTGTGATTAGGGTTTTTGGAGGACACAATGTTTATATGTATAGATGAGAAGACTAAGGAAGAGACCAATGAGGAATGCTTGAACAGTAGCTCCAATAGGATTCCAAATTTGTCTAGTTATCTCGCAACACCTTGGACCTGCTATTAATTGTAATTTACTCCACTATAAAATTACAGCTACACCCTAGTACTCAAGCTTATTATATTTAAGCCATAAATAAATGATATTCGTTAAAGCTAAATCGTTTGACCAACTATTGATTACATGCGCACCCCTTTATGATTAAACATCCATAATCACTTAGATTTATTATCAACCTCTTTGATTATTTCTTAAATTCCTTGAGTACTTAATTTATTTAATTCATCATTGTGTGATAATGCCAACTTAGAGGGATCCGATCTCTAATTCTATATCTCTCGGATTCCTTAAGTCACCAAACTTGGTGTTTGTGATCAATTTTTTGTAAATTAAACACAAGAGGATGTCATCCACTCTTTATAGAGTTGCATGGATTTTTTTTTTTGAAACAAGGGGTATTGATCTGGAAAGGACCTCACTCATAAATGAATCAAAGTGACATGGATACGTATTTGAGTCCATTACTTTCTCAAGATTAAGAGTACATGTAACATAGCGGCAATGAGACTACTTATCTCAATGATAGTAATTAGTAAGATAATATTCTTATTAGTCCTTATTCAATACATTTCATATGTACCAATTATATCAATTCGAGGTCTAACCTTAATACCCAAGATTAGCCATTCCACTCAACGTAGGAATTGATGTATTATAGTTATACAAATAAAATATCTAACGTTATTAACAACTATGAACAATATCTTTAAATTATTAGGAACTCATGATTTAGATCTTTCCAATGCATGAATTTAATTCATGGCACTTAAATCATATACAATATTATTAATGTATATTAATACTAAAGAATATTTTTCTAACCCCTTTACTGACTTCATGACCTCTTTGGGTATTCTTCACTAATCTTCTTGTTCTCACACACCATAACAAAATGGGATTGCTAAAAGAAAAATATTTCATCTTATTGAGACTTCCTATTGTTTACTCATTCATATGAATGTTCCCAAAACTTTTTGGATTGACACTGTGTTAACTGCATGTTATTTGATTAACCGAATGCTCTCATCTGTCCTTGAGGGATGCATTCCATATTCTGTGTTATTCCCACATGAATCTCTGTATCCTTTTCAATCTCGAATTTTTGGTGTGTTTCCTTTGTCCATCGACTTGCTAGTGGGATAGATAAACTGGATCTTTGTGCTCACAAATGCATCTTTCTTGGAGACTCCAGGTTACAAAAAGGATATTGTTACTATAGTCCTTCTCTTAATCGCTTCTTTGTATGTGCTGAGATCACTTTCTTTGAGTCCATCTCATTTTTCACCCTGTCTCAATCTCAGGCTATTCTTGATGAGTGTTTTCCTTTACCTATTCCTTTTGTTGAAACTGTTCCAATTAATTGTTCTCCTCCACTGAGTCCAACTCGTCCTTTGTCTCCATTTAGTCCCAACCGTCATTTTTCTCGTCCTTTGTCTCCATTAAGTCTCAATCGTCATTTGCTAATTCTAATTTGTAGGTTCGCACCAGATGTCAAGTAGTAGTTGGTTCCAGGCGTCAAGTAGTAACTACTCCACTAGTTGTTTCATGTGCTCCGCCATCATATTTTCTTATGTCACCTAATCCTCCTAGTGAGATGAATCTTCCTATTACTCTTAGAAAGGGTAAACGCTCTTGTACTCTCCATCCTGTCTTTAATTTTGTCTTATGATGTGTTGCCCTCTTCTTATTGTTCTTTGTTACATCTTTGTCTTCTGTCTCTATCGGTAATTCTGTTTTTGAAGCATTGTCTTATCTTGGCTGGCGTTCTGCTATGGAAGATGAAATGTCCGCCCTTTAGGTTAATGGTACGTGGGAACTTGTTTGATGAGGACATTAGAGTCTAGAGATATTTCTTTTGTTATTATTATTTTATTTATTATTATTACTATTTTTTATTAAAATTTATTAAGTTTGTTTAGAGTAGAATTTGTGATATTGTAATCTTTAGTTTGATATTATCTTCAATTATTCTAGGGTTTGTTAGCCTATTTGAAGGATTGAATTATTTGGATTTGACAAATTATTAACTATTGAATAATATTGAATTGATAGGTTTTCCCTACTCTTCTTCCCTTTTGTTGCTTCTTCTTATTCTTCTTTACTTACTTCGTTCTCTTCTTTTCTTTCTCTTTCAATTGCTTTCAATTTCTATCCCGCATTATTGTTCCTCTTCGTCTTGATAAGTCAACGGTTGGGTGTCATTGGGTGTACACAATTAAGGCTCAGCCTAATGGTACAATGGATAGATTGAAGGCTTGTCTAGTAGCAAAGGGATGTACCTAGATTGATGGTTTAGATTTTTTTGAGACTTTCTCTCTTGTTGCTAAGATTGCTTTTGTCCGCCTTCTTATCTCTTTAGTTACAATCTATTATTGGCCTTTACATCAATTTGATGTGAAGAATGCATTTTTTCATGGTGATCTGGCCGAGAAAGTTCATATGGAGCAATCTCTTGGTTTTGCTGCTCAAGGAGAGTCTGGTTTAGTTTGTAAGCTGAAGAAATCATTATATGTGCTAAACCAATTTTCTCGAGCTTGGTTTGGTAGGTTCACCGATGTTATTATTGAATTTGGCTTGATTCGTTGTGGTATAGGTCATTCAGTTTTTTATCGTTATTCGTCTAAAGGTCAAGTTTGGCTACTTGTGTGTGTTGATGATATTGTTATCACCGGCGATAATGCACATGTCATTACTAATCTGAAGCTGTTTTTTTTAAAATAAATTTAGTACTAAGAATCTGGGTTTTGCTGAAATACTTCTTAGGCATCGAGAATGCTAGGTCACGAATGGGCATTTCTCTCTCAAAGGAAATATGTTCTTGATTTGTGTGGAAAGGGTTCGACTCTCTCTATGTAAATAGAATTATTTCCTTTTTTTCCTTTTCTTTCCTATTTAGATAAGGATTGAGTTAGTTTCAGTTTTTTCTTTTAATTAGAATTAGTAATTCTATTTCCTATTTTAGGTAGGATTCTTATCTTTTTAGAAATTCTATTTTAGTTAGGATTTCTTATTTGAAGGAATTCAGTTTCCTTATTTCATGGACTGGAATTCCAGCCATATTGTATATATATTAGGTTGTAAATATGCTTTGAAAATAGAATGAAAAATTCTCAGTTTCTTCATGGTATCAGAGCCAATCTCTGTACCCTAATCATTCCTCTTTTCAACATCCTTTAGCTGCCTCTGGTATCTGTTCATCCTTGGTCTTTCCTGCAGGCAAAATTCAACATGGCTTCACAAAATTCATCCTCGGAGGTTACCTCCAGATCTGAGATCACTCCTTCCTTCCCTGATTCCTCCTCAAATATTGTTACAAACCATAAACTCCACGGCCAGAATTACCTCCAATGGTCTTAATCTGTTTTCATATATATTTGCGGCAGAGGGAAGGATGGACATCTCACCGGTGAGACTGCAGCACCAGAAACTGCAGATCCCAAACGCAGAACATGGAAGATTGATGATCACCTTGTAATGTCTTGGCTAATAAACTCTATGACCACTGAAGTTGGAGAAAATTTTCTCCTTCACAAAATAGCTAAAGACATATGGGAGGCTGCACGTGAAACATACTCAAGCACAGAAAACACCTCTGAGTTGTTTGAGGTTGAGACGAGATTACATGACCTCAAACAAGGAGATATGAGTGTCACCCAATATTTGAACACTCTCACATGTTGCTGGCTGCAATTAGATCTGTATGAGTTCTATTCCTGGAAGTGTGCTGATGATTCTGCTTTGTGTAAGCAGATTGTTGAGAAGAAAAGAACTATTAGGTTCCTTCTTGGTCTAAACAAAGATCTAGATGAAGTTAGGGGCAGAGTCATGGGGATCAAGCCCTTTCCTAACCTTCGGGAGGCCTTTTCAGAAGTTAGAAGAGAGGACAGTAGAAAGAAGTTGATGCTGA
>JAVXUM010000011.1:12166899-12177427 GCA_035590655.1 Pouteria glomerata | reverse complement strand
TTGTGTCTCAATCAAGAGGAAACAATAGATCATTTGTTCATTCATTGTGGATGGTCCTCTGAATTTTGGAGACTCATTCTCTCATGCTTCGGAGTTCAAATGTGTTTCCCAGGTAGTTTACAAAAATTTTTGCTAGCATGGTGGGGACAACCGATGGGACGAAGGAAGAGGAGAATTTGGAACATCATTCCATATTGTTTATTCTGGTTGATATGGAAGGAACGAAATAGAAGAGTCTTTGAAGATACAGCTAAGAATGTTTTGCATTCTAAAAGTCTTTTTCTTTCTTGTTTGTTAGGTTGGTGTGATGAAAGGAATAGATGTGATCTTAATTCATTCCTCATGTTTATTGAAAGTATGAAGAAATAGGAGGATGTCTCTGCAGTTGTAAATTTCCTAGCATCATTTTGATGCTATTTTAATATACTTACTTATCTTTTCAAAAAAATAAAATAAAGAATTTTATAAAATACATTTTTACCTTCTGAGCCTCAAAACAGGCCTGTTCCATGACAGATAGCTGAGCCCCCCACCCGACAAGGGTTATGTCGCTACCTTCACGAATTACCTGAGTGTGAAGTATGAAATGCCTTTAGATTTAGTATCCCAGGCTACATCAATAATCAATTAGAAATGGCATACCTCTGCCTCTGATAGAGGCAACGTATAATCATATTCAGGAACCTCTTCCACAGCCAAACGGTACAGCCACTGAAAATCAAAGACATTCAGACAAATTACAACCTTAAAATTTTTATTTGATGAGGTTGAAGCAAAACTTGTAGAAATTGGTATAGGAGCAGCAAACAATACCTTTGGTTCATACTACTCACAGCCTTATAGTTGTGTGTGTATTTATGAATTTGAAATCAAGGAATTTAACACTAATGGAATCAAATGGATTTCAACTTGAATTTAAATGAATTAACATGATGTATAATGCTAAATTTGAGAGGATTTCAACTTGAAATTGGAAGAGAAAATATACATATAACGGATGGTTAATGGTTTGAAATAATCATGATAGTTATTTAAAATTCCTCGTATTAATGGTTCAAGCTATATAAAAAGCATAAAAAATGCTTCTCAACTTATCCAAGGTAGTCATATTCCTTATTTTTGTGAAGTTCACTCTCACATTCATTCATTTGAAATCAACGGAAAGCATTAAATTTTCAGTTTGATGAGTTTGGGGTAAATACCTTGTAGAAATTAGTATAGGAGCAGGACACAATACCTTTGGTTCAAAGAAGACAACTGGGTTTGGGTCACGTATGCATGATAATAACAACCCTTTTGCTTGCCTTGGGCTTCGGGGAATGACCACCTGCAAACAAAGTATTGTTTAGAGCATTCTAAACTGCGAGTGCACATTCCGTGCAACAAAATACAAGAAATCCAGTTCCCTTCACTAGGTATGAAAAGTTAAAAAGGCATAACAAATCCAAGCCCCTCATGGTAATTGTAAAAGCCACTTTAGTGTGTCGTATGTTATATACAAACCTAACAGAACTACTATAGTTCCAAGGGGCATTAATTAAAACTTTTTAACTGAAGCAACATGTCATTCAAACTAGTCAATGTTCAAAATCAAATTAGTGACTGCTTTCCTACTTCACCAAATGCTAGCCTCAATTCAAGATGATTTTTTCCATATATAGCATAGCAAATGCCTATATTTCTGTATAAGAACCAATAAAACAGAAGTATGATTTTCATCATTTAGGAACTAGTGTTGAGGTTTACTCTTTTCATGATGCATGTTAACATTTTAAGTAAATTTCAAGAAAATCGTGACAGCTTTACAGCTTTGATGGTTAATACTAATCAATTGGGATATCAAGTGCGTAAATATAAATATATATTTCAATCCAGGATGCCCTTTTTTATCTTTTCTGTTCAAGAAAAGTCTCCGCACAATCTAATTGGTGTTGTGGGTTATTCCTCATGCAAGAGAAATGAATGAACAAAAGGATCTGCGAAAGTGAACTACATACCTTAGAGATATGGAAAAGGAAATATACCTTGATACCAGGAACATGACAAAAGAAAGCTTCAGGGGATTGTGAGTGATAATGCCCACCATGGCCCACAGCTCCATAAGGTGCTCTTATTGTTAAACCTGATAAACCCAACGAAACCATTTTGTGTAATGTAGCACAAAGAATTTCAAGTTGTAGTAACAAATCTACGTAAAATTACCTCCACAGTTAAATTGATTGCCACTCCGATATCTGAATTTAGCAGCTTCATTGACAATCTATGAAGTAGAAATTCAGTTAGCCAAATTTCAATGGTGAGGATGCACAAGAACTTAGGACGAGGGATGATGCATGCCTGATCAAATGCTGGATATATATAATCTGCAAATTGAATTTCAGCTATAGCTCGATTTCCCTAAATGTAAAGCAAAACACAAGTACTGACTATCAGTCGCCCCCGGGGGGTGGGGGGGGGGGGGGGGGGCCGAATAAACCTTTTACATGATAAACCTACAAAAGTGTTGAGCTCACCATTGCTGCCAGACCAATCCCAAATCCAACGATGCCCTACGTGTGAGATAACATTAGTAAAGGAGTCACCGAATGTTAAAATTTCAAGGAATACCAATTATAACGAAGAAAAACCAGAATATTGATGATAATGGAGAATATATCCATAATAAATAGAAGTATAGGACATAAAGTTATGTTTTCCCCAACTCTCAACCTTGTCGAAATTGAAGTTACAGTGAATCAGTTCCAAACCATAAAGTCTTAATGAGTCTTAAGTTCTTCAATTTAAAAGTACTTGAAATGTATCTGCACATCATAAAGGGGCATGTGAGATGGAATTACCTGTTCACAAAGAGGGGTATTGAAGACTCTGTGTTTACCAAATCGATCAGCTAGTCCTGTTGTGCATCGAAAGACTCCACCAAAGCTAACATCTTCTCCAAATACATAAGCGCTGGGAGGAATGTAAGCTACGAGTTAAACAGGTAATAATTATATTGTAAAAATTGTACCCTTGCAAAGGCCAATATTTTTCCAAAGGTGTCAACTGGACAAACAAAATAATGTACCAAATACTTGGGGAGTGAAAAAAATAGGCACCTGTGCAGATAAGATATTCTCAAGAAGATATTTCATGAAGAAATCATCTTATTCATTGTTTCTGTATCAATTAAATCCGTATTCCCTAACGTTGTTGGAAATGACATAAGTTCATATCGAATTTTACTTTCACTAAGAAGCATAGAAGTGGACGTTACACAAACACGAACTGGATATGAACCTGGGATAATATTTTTAAAAAATTAAGATACAGAGATGGTGAGGACATGCCAAAAGTATATAATTTCTATACATGTTTATTAGTTGCATAAATGAATATAGCATCCATAGGAACACTAATTTAACAATCCAATCCATAAATCCAAAGATATTTTAACCGACAAAAAGTAACGAGATGTGATAAATGATTTTAGAGATTCCGGTTACTCGTCTTAGATGTGTCCTATTTATACTTGAAGAAAAAAAAAAAGCATGTCCAATATGTATTTCATCACATGTAGTGTATTCGACATGTATTTCATCTTGTTTGACACATATTGAACAGAGATTCCACACTTAGTTTTTAAGCGTCCACGCTTCATAACCCTTTTCGTGTTTTCCCTTGCACGCCCAACTTGTTATTTTTTTTTTTTTTATTTTCTCAATGCTACAAAATTGGCTACATTGACAAGAAAAATATTCAGATGATCATACTTGAATCATGACCTACAGTTCTCAAGCTAAAAAGTTGCTAGGATGCAAGCAAGTGGATTGTACAAAGACAACACGAGATGTGTGCCAATACTACCTTGAAGGCATTTGTGCTCACTTTAACGTGGATAGAGGTACAATGCATCATGAACAAGGCAACATGAAAACTTCGAAAAAAAAAAGAGCAAAAACTAGACTCAATATGCCTACCATGACATTAAATATACAAGTTATAATCGTACATGAAAATTAATATTATTTCTTAATTTTTTTCCAATAAGTATTTCTTCAATTTTTACAATACAAATGTATTTATATTTTATTAGATCAAATCAGCAAAATAATACTACATATGAGAAAAGAAGTGCGAACATTATTTTCTTCTCTCTTTTTTATATTTTTCCTCTCTTTTGATTTTGTCACTAGGTAGAGTTTAAAACACCATTGCAAGCCTTTTGGGCAGGGAAAGTGACACAATAACAATACTAATAGTGTCCCTCAAGCGTCCGGACAGTGTCTGATTCTAGAAAAATTAAAAATGGACACATTTGGATGAATTTCCTTCGTGTCAAAAGAATATTCCACTAGCGTTGGTATTGCACACAGACATGACCCCATGTTAGACCATGGGTACATGTGTTGTCCAATATAAAACAACAAAACGCTTTTGGATGCATGTCTAACACATGTTATGAATGTTGGTGTTTGACACACACATATGATATGACAAGGATAAGAGTATGGATATTTGTTTGACACCCGTACCCTAGTTGGACACTTAAATCCTCTAATTTTTAACATCTCTTAAAAAAATGATGACATATAAACAAAATTGTTTAGTCTTTCATGCAAATGTAAGATTCGAATTTTTTTGGTTTTTTCAACTTCTTTTTCTTCAAATTATAAGTATATTTGTTAATAATTACTATATTTTATGTTAATATACATAATATTTAAATGTTAACAACATGTCCAAAGATCCTAAATAATTCTTGGATTCATATCTTAGTATCCTAACATGAAAGTTTTTACAGGGAATGACACCTAAACATATACCAACATGCAACAAACTTACTCATGTCTAAAAATCATCCGGGATGTCTAAGAACTTTGTATTGATAAGAAGCACCGCATATAGCGTGTTTAGATTTTAGAGTTTTGCATGGAAGTGAAAAGAGTATGGAGCCAGACAAGAGTCATTGTTTGGCTAGAAAGCGCGGACTAGCCATCATGGGTGCCATATCTAAGTTAAACTCACAAGGGACTCGATACATTTTAGACACGCCTTTTTGTCACGTCGGATTTTGTTGTAATTTTTATTTTTTATTTTTTTGTTAGGACATAGCTTAGATATATCATAGACTCGTTTTGGACACAAATGTGCTAATTTTAAGTACGAGTTGAGTTGTGAATAAAATAAAATGTAAGAAACCTTCTATTAATTTATATTTTGATAAGTTGATAGAATGTAATGACATTTTAGTTTATGGGGTCATGGAACAAT
The DNA here is from genome assembly GCA_035590655.1 of Pouteria glomerata. Lineage (NCBI taxonomy): Eukaryota > Viridiplantae > Streptophyta > Magnoliopsida > Ericales > Sapotaceae > Pouteria > Pouteria glomerata. The sequence continues at coordinate 12,172,177 of JAVXUM010000011.1, read as the reverse complement.
ATTTTGTTAATATGATGCATTACTTATCAATTTGAGTGAAATGTAACTATTATGTGACTTTCTTTGTTAGCTTTTACTTTAACCTAAGGAATATAAGGTGGCATTTAGCTTGATTTTTGTTTTTTATTTTCTGTTTTCTATTTTATGTGTTTTATGTTCTAAAAATTTCAAAACATGGCAATAAAAAATGTTATGTTTTTCCTATTTTGAGTTAAAAATACTCAAAATGATTTTTTGCCATTTTCATTTCATGTGTAAACTCATTTTTTGTTTTCTAAAACAAAATTTTGAAAACACAAATGACCAAATACGCTTTAAACTGTTTTCCTTATTTTCAAAAGCTTAAAATGAAAAATGAGCTCAAAACATAAAATAAAAAACAAAAATTGAAAACAAAAAATAGGAAAACAAACCAAATAAGGCCTAATTTATTTCATTTTGGATGGAATGTAATCATTATGTGACTTATTTGTTGACTTTTAAGCTATGGAATACATGGTTTTTTATTTTAGTTGGTGTTACGGTGCACTACTTCTATTGCATTTGTATAAAAATATATCACACATATAAAAGTCTATATTTTTATATGTCCCTAACATGTCCTACCTTCCATTTTTCGAAAATCATTGATCTAACACTTCTGTGATGAGCCGTGTCGTGTTGTGTTGGTGTTCACATTTCCTAGCTATTCGATTTGTTTGGATTGGTCTTTAGGAGTGGAAGGAGAGTGAATAGAGGGGTTGGGAGGGAAAGGAAGTTCCACAATTTGAGCACTTCCCTTACCCTCCAAAATTAGAAGAAAATTAAGAAGTGAAGCAAGCATTATTTATATATTTTTATACCAAATATTCCTTAATTTAAGAGAATAGAAGCATAAATTTAATTTTTAAAACATTGGCTTCCCTTTCCTTCACAATTATTTGTCTAATTACCCTTCCTTTCACTTAAGTTCTGTATAACCAAACAAGAAAAAAAATACATCTTTAAGTATTGTCTAAGTCTCACTTCCCCTTTCCTTCGCAAGAAAATAAAAAAGTAATTTTGTCCAATGAAAACCATTACTTTGTTCACCAAGGGAAACATAAGTCCAATTCCATCAATGGATCACAAATTATGAAAACCAAATAATGAATTTCTTGGAACCAAATAAGAACTCCTTTGTTTTAAAAAAAAATATATATATACAATATATGTATTTGGTTTTTGGGATAATAAATCTAACAAGTTAGGCCTCATTTGGTTTGTTTTTTTATTTTTTATTTTCACTTTTTTTTTTTTTATTTTCTGTTTTGATCTCATTTTTCATTTTAGGCTTTTGAAAATAATAAAAACAGTTTAAAGCGTATTTGACCATTTGTATTTTCAAATTTTGTTTTAAAAATTAGAAAATGGGTTTACACATAAAATGAAAAAGGCAAAAAACATTTTGACTATGTTTAACTCAAAATAAGGAAAATATAACATTTTTTTTTTCATGTTTTGAAATTTTTAGAACATAAAACACATAAAATAAAAAACAAAAAATCAAACCAAATACCACCTTAGTTTAGCTAGACAGACAGTCGACCACAATAATCCCAATGAAAATGTCAGCCATCTGAGGCCGGTATATATTGAAGTTATTTCCAACTTATATCTCTTGGCAGAAATTAAAAAAAAAAAAAAACACACACACACATATATGCAAACATATGAACCATGAATTTAAGAATGGAGAATTTTTTTTTTGTTGGGGGGGGGGGGGGGTTGGTGGTGGGAGAGAGAGATACCGAGGATCAGCATCCAACGCAATGTGTAGGGCTTGATTGATTGCAGAGAAGAGGTTAATGGACTTGCCGCTCCCACCTTTAATCTCTCCTTGCTGCTGGTGCTGGAGATTATTATTATGAGCAGAGGGATTGTTCGAGCTAGACAATGAAGTTGAGAATCCCCTCTTCTTCATCTCCCTCGTACTCTTACAAATCAAACGCGACCTTCCAAATCTCTCCACCAAACCACTCGCCCAACCCATATTAAACTGGATGGCACCGCCGGTTATAGTATGCGTAAAGACAAATTCAATGAGCGGATCCAATCGGAATATCAAGAGGATAGATTGAGCAAACTCAAACTCAGCAGCAAAACAACAATAGACGCAATACTAGACCGACCGTCGCTGCCTTGGCAAAAAGACAGGACACTCGTCCGGTGGGGACCAGACGGTACTTGTTAAACAGCGCGAGAGATGGATATTTCGGAGCGAGCCATCCTCGAGATAAATCCGTTAGGCACAAAAAAAAAAAAAAAAAAAAAATTTAAAAAAATTCTTAAAAACTTTAAAATTATTTATTACTTTTTACATATCCACATTTATTACAACTTTAAAAAAAATTACATAACGTGAGTTCAATTAATAAAATAGTTGTAATTTTTTCTTAATGTGACCACTATCATTCAAGTTATCAAACAATACCCATTGTCAATATTTTTTGAAAAGATTTTAAAATCGTTTCGACGGATTTCGCAACCATTCTAACAGTTTTCTCTGCAAAAGTCAATATCTTTCACTATTCATATCTGAAAAACGTAATTTGTTATCAAACACCTAAATATCACTAAAATCACATTTTTCATTATTTTTTATTATACCAAACACTTCAAGAATCAATCAATTTTAGATTGTTTGATTTATCTACAAATATTAAAAAAATTAATTCTTATTAAATTCTTTTAATTTTTTTAATTAAATTTTATTATGCATCATTTTTTTATAATTTTTTTATTTTTATTTTTTGTTATCCAAAGCCACTTAGAAGTTTAACCTTTGAATTTTATAATATTGACCTTTGCATTTTTCAATGAATGAAAATGTTATAACATTGATCGTTGGATGAACATTGACTTTTGTATTTTTCAACTGAAGACAATATTTTAATATTAATTATTAGAAGAACTTTTATAAAAATTTAAAAATTAAAAATATAACTTCAGCTCTTAAATTTTTTTTTCACCTTACTGGCAATAATTGTTAAACAGAGTATATACACGCACGATTATAATTTGTAATGAGGCAACACATTTGCTTACCCCGTCGAGGGTTGTATTAGACTATTATGCTATAATTGTTTATCGAATATTGTTGAGAATTAAGCAGGATTGTGATAACTTCTAGACTGCTGTAATGATTGCTTGGGGCCACACACCAATAAAAAAGCCCGAATCTTTAAAAATTTTATTAATAATAAAAATTTTAAATAATATTTTAAACCTGTTAAAATTTAATAAATTTATAAAAATTTGTACCTTCTACCAATTAAATTGTAATAGATTTATGAAATTTCTTACATTTTCTCCAATTCTCGAGTTCTTACTTTAACTATATCTATACATGTTATAATTATCATATGTTTAATACATTAATTATTATTTTTTAATTTTATTTAAAATTCTAACTGACAAACACACCTAAAAAATTTCAAATATCTGATTTTAATTCTATTTATACATATCATTATCTCATATTTAATGCATTAGTTATTATTTTTAATTTTATTTAAACTTCAGTCTAACAAACACCAAAACTTCTTAGTTTAATTATATTTATATATTTTATAATTATTTCATATTTAATACATTAATTATTATTTTTAATTTTTTTTTAAATTCTATTAGACAATGTTACTGTTGAACTTTCTACTTTTAACTTTACTTTTTTTTTGGTATGTACTTTTAATTTTACATATGCATGTTATAATCATCTATCTCATATTTAATGTATTAATTATTATTTTATAATTTTATTGAAAATTTTATCTAATAAACACACTTTTAAACCAAAATTTATCTCATATTTAATGTATTAATTATTATTTTTTAAATTTTATTTAAAATTCTATATTATAGATAATATCAAGAAAAAAACTTTTGAACTTGCTACAACTTTATCTATACAAGTTATAATTATCTCATATTCAATACATTAATTATTATATTTTAATTTTATTTAAGATTTTATGTGACACAAGAAAAGACTTTTGAACTTCCTCATTTATAATGCATTGTATTATTTTTAATTTTATTTAAAATTCTATCTAACAAGCATAAAAAAAAAAAAAAAGATTTTTGAACTTTATCTATATATGGCATAATTATCTTATATATAATGCATTAATTATTATTTTTTAATTTTATTTAAAATTCTCTATGACAGACATTTTTGAATTTCTTACTCTAACTCTACCTATAAATGTTTGAATTATCTCATATTCAATACATTAATTACTATTTTTAAATTTTATTTAAAATTTTAATAGGCTAAGTCTTCCTAAAAATTTTGCTTAAGGCCCCCATATTTTTAGACACGATACTAGAATTAGAGAGCAGTCTATTGTTTTTTATCAAGTTGACTTTAGTCTTATATTTGGTCTGTCGTATTAGAACTTCGAACTAACTTTTTAATACCATGTGAGTAGTATTACTTATACTACACTACTAATTTTGCTTCTTACTAAAATTTAAAGGTTCAAAATTATTTTCTTATTGCATTACATGTCAAATTACATCTTTTATACCACTTTATATCCCACTAATAAAACATCAAAAAAATAATCTTACATAAAAATAAATCTCATGTTGTATTAAATTTCACATATTATCTCGTACTATTACTTATATTACATTATCCAATCCCTCTAATCAAATATAACTTTAGTGTATTTCAAAGAATATGTTAAACAAAATACAATTATGATAGCTCAACTGGTAAGATCTTGGGTTTACTATCCAGTAATCACTAGTTCGAGTCTCTTCAGGGCCATTGAGAGTTTACCGGATCGTTAACTTCAGGGCCTCTACGGATTAGTTGAATTTAAATTAGTATGAGGCAAAAAGTATTCTTCTCTAATTAAATTACCAAAGAAAAAGGAAAAATTAGTATGAGGCAAAAAGTATTCTTCTCTAATTATAAATTATACCCTCGATCAGAGGTTATATTCTAGTTAAATTTAAACTAAATAATTTGATAGTTATATCATACAATTACTAGATTTAATACACTTAAGTACAACAAAGACAAAATCCATAGGATATACACAAAAGGTCACTTCTTCACCAAATCCAACGCTTACATCATAGCTAGTATTTAATACAACCTACCTGCCACCACTATAATCAAATCAAGGTAATCCATGTCAGATACTCCACATTAATAAATACCAGAGACTTATACAGAGTAAGGGCTTCTCTCTCTCTCTCTCTCTCTCTCTCTCTCTCTCTCTCTCTCTCTCTCTCTCTCTTTATA
>JAVXUM010000011.1:12128218-12138977 GCA_035590655.1 Pouteria glomerata | reverse complement strand
CTTAATTCAAAATATCACAAAGAAAACAAAATATTCACATTCATTTATAGGACCACAAAGAAACATATAATTGCCGTGTTATTTTGTGCTAAGGCAACCCATTTATATACAACAACAACGACTAATTGAATCCCAAAAAAATATAAAATAAAAACTAATTAGACAGCCTATATCATCTATTCCTTTAATTCCCTCGGTTTTTCCTTTAATTCCCTCTTTTAATTCCTTTGACTCCATTCCTTTAATTCCCTTAGTTTTTCCATTTTCAGAGATAAAGACATATACCTTTCCACCTATTACTAAAACACAGACACACACACACGCATAGAGGCAACATTAATGGCAATCTTTGTGAAACACTCCACTGTTTGCTCTTTGTTGGTTCTAACGCTCTTCATCAGCTCTAGGCAATTCAGAATACCAAAACAAAATAGGGGAACAGAATACTAAAAGAAATCTTCGACTTCAGGCATAAAAGAAAGCAAAAGAGTGTAGAGAATGACATGTTCCATACTCTATTCAATAATCCTTGAAAAATCCATGCTTAATACTGATAAAAGTTGGTTATACGTACCGAGATCATTACCGCGCCTGATGGAGCTGCAATCGGAGATGCGGTAAGTGATGTTGTTGAAGATGATGTTACTGGGGAGGGCTTTGAGCTGAGCCAAGATCACCGCTGCACTTGACGGAGTTGCAATCGGAGATAAGGGAAGCAAGTCATCTGGAGATGATGTCATCAGGGGAGAGCTTTGAACTGAACGATGGAATTTGGGCGTGAACCCTAACTTGAAGAGTAAAACTGAGCGGGAATTTGATTTGTAAAAAATGTGAACCATTGATTGAAAAATTCACAGTTTGCTCTTTGTTGGTTCTAACTCTCTTCATCGTGCTAGGCAATTCAGAATACCAAAAAAAATCTACGACTTCAGGCACAAAACAAAGGAAAAGAGCGTAGAGAATGACATGTTCCATACTCTATTCAACAATCCTTGAAAAATCTATGCTTGATACTGATAAAAGTTGGTTATACGTACCGAGATCACTATCGCACCTAATGGAGCTGCAATCGGAGACACGGAAAGCGATGTTGCCGAAGATGATGTTGTTGGGGAGGGCTTTGAGCTGAGCCAAGATCACCACTGCACTTGATGGAGTTGCAATCGGAGAAGAAGAAAGCAAGTCGCCTAGAGATGATGTCGTCATGGGAGGGCTTTAAGCCGAGCTGTAGAATTCGGGCTTGAACCCAAACTTGAAGAGTAAAGCTGAGAGGGAATTTGATTTGTAAAAAATGTGAACCATTGATTGAGAAATAAAATTTAATCTCAGCCATTGATGATAGTTTGTGAGAGGGATATTTTGAAATGTGACGTGTTTTATTATATAGATACGTAGATCCGTTACGTATATAAATCTTATTTTGGATTATTATTTTAATTTATGAAAAGAACTTTTGAAAACAAAAGCCTTTATCCATATTCGCTGAAATCACTGGAATTGGTTTTTGGTACCTTAAAAGTATGTTAAAAATCTTCTTCATAAATAAAGTGATTTCCAAGCCACTATATTATTATTAGAATAAATTTTCCAGCTTTGCAATTTCGTGGACGTGACCGCGAAGCTGTGTAAGTGGTACTTAAAGTTTTAAAAGATTTATATTTTAGTTCTTATTTCTTTTCTTTTGAGAAAAAGAATCATAGAAATAAGTAGGGTTTTAAATTATAAGGTATTCCTAATCTGAAAAGTGGACATTAAACCAAGATTGTCTTTCCTTATTTGAATTCAGAAATCATTATTTGCTGGTATTTCTTTAATTTTAAGAGTTAGTAAGAAGCAGTTTATTTGGCTAATTTAGTTCTCATGCTTTACACATTTTAGGAGTAATTTGTTTCAACCAAAGAGAATCTGAATTTCATTTCTTGCCCTTCTATTATTGAAAACAAAACTTAGAATCAACTTAGAAACTAAAATTTAGGATTCTCAATGGAAGATGACCTAGGACTTACCTAGAAAACTACACCGCAAACCCTTGCACTTGGGGGTTACTCCAGACGTACTTTTTAGGAGCGGTCACCTCATCTGGAGTAAAATCAAGGAATTTGCCCCCAGACAACTCCCCAAGAGTTTGGCGCATCTCCATAAATAAACCGTTGTAAAAATTTTTAATAATGCGCCATAACTCAAGACTACAATTTGGGCAAGAGTTCAATATATTTTTAAATCTCTTCCAACACTGATAAATTTCTTCACCATAATTTTGAGAAAAATTTACAATTTGACATTGCATGGTAAAGTTTTGAAACTTAGGGAGAAACATTTCAATAAAATTATTGTGTAACTCTTCCCAAGTGTTAATGGAGCAAGTAACGGCACAATACCAATTATCGGTCACCCCGCATATTGATAAAGGGAAAAAATTATATCTAAAAGTGCAATCTAAGTAACCATTTGTGTAATAGCAACAAATTAACTCAAATTGTTCTAAATGAAATCTAGGATCCTCATGTTCAAGTCCAAAAAATTTAGCAAGTATAGAAAAAATTTTTAAACAAAAGTCAATTCCATAAATGCTACCTTAATAATCAACAATTGGGTAGATGGTGCTGGGTGATGAACTAGAAATTTGATAAAAATAGTCCATGTTCATAATTTTTTTTTTTAATTTTAATTTTTAATTTTTTTTATTAAACCTAAAGTAACCTAAAAACTAATATTAGCTCCTTGGTAACGGCGCCAAAAACTTGACCGCATCTATAATGTACGTCTAAACTTAACCCCCAAGTTCAAGGGTATGCGGTGTAGTTTTACCTGGTGAGTCCAAGATCGTATCCACAGGGAGCCTATGTTTTTAATTTCTAAGTTATTCTAGGTTTCTTCTAATCTTAAGTTTGTCGGAAAAATAAATAAAGAATTTGATTTCTTTCTTAGGAATAGAAGTTTTTAACTGAATTAATAATAAATAAAGCAGATAAGGAAATATTTCTAATTAATTGAAGTTTCCAAATAGCAAAAGAAAGTAAAGAATTTGAATTCAAATAATGTAATATAACCTTGATTTAATGTTCAGTTTTCAGGTAAAGGAAAATCTCATAATTTAAACTCTTTTTTTCTACTACAACTTAAATTTCACGTTTTTCTGAGAAGAAGGGAAATAAGAATTGGAAGGTACTTCGTTAAAAATTTAAATTACCACTTACGCAACTTCGTACTCACGTTAAAAGGATTACGAAGTCGGAAAATCTTATTTTAAAACTTTCGTGGTTTTGGATTCACTTTGTTTACGTCAAGGTTTTCAAAAGAATTTTTAAATCATAAAAAAATCTTTATCAGTGATTATAAGAATATGATCAAAGATTCTTGTTTTCGAAAGTCTTTTTGTAAAACAAAAGAAAATTCAAAAGAAGTTGTATATACGCTTACGTATACACGCTGCGTATATACCCTTAGGGTTTTAATTAATTTGATCCCGTCACCCTACTTTGAATTACCAAACCATGGTTTTAAGTTTCTAACCTAGCATGCTTGTAATAGATATCATCAACCAATAATGAAAATAACCTAAAATCATTACGCAAGAAAATAAGAAAACTAAAAAATGAACAATGCAAGAACTAAATCCTAAGTTTCAAATATGCTTGCAAGGAACATTTAAATATTCAAGGCAAATCAAGATTGAAACATAAACACTTAAATGTCTGAAAAAAAATAAAGAAAATTTTATATTAAACTGAAAATAAACTGATACCGTACTTCGTAGATGCAAAACGAAAAGCGTAGAATAATCAAAGTTGAAACGGAATCGACGAATGTACTAAAAACCTTCCAAAACATCTTTCAAAATAAAAGTAAAATAAACTAAACTAAAAATCTAAAAGCTCTGGAAAACGGCTGAGAAAAAGTATATGAAAAGTCCCCAAAGATGTCCAAAGGTTTGGCTTTTATAGCCCTAACAAAACCCTAAAGAAGAGAAGGCCTAAGGTCTTGCTAGACTCACCTGGTCCGGACCACCGTGGCTTTCATCAAAACTCTACTTTGTTTGCTGGTTCGGACCACAGCTTTTTGTCCTGAAATTCCAACACGATTTTAACCATGAAAAAGAGGGTTTTAGGCTTCGGCTAAAATACAAAAGTTGTAGCCCTTTAAGTCTTCTTTCCAACCCAAAACGAATCGTGTCAATCGGAGTTCCGAGTGAAAAGTTATGGACGAAACATTACAGAATGTTTTGCAAAATTCTGCTGCACAAGTCTTCGACTATTTTGAGCTTAGGACCATTTTATTTGCTACAATCATTTTTTCATCCGTTTTCCTGCATTTTAGAAAATAAATCCAATAAATAATAAAATTAGTAAAACCAAAATAATTTATTAAAATAATGGATGATTATATACTAAAATGTGAAATTTGTAATTACACTTTTCAAGTGCAATCAGCCATTCTACAAATAACTTCTTGCACTCCACTTTACTTTTCGTTAAATAAAATTACAAAACTATTCTTTTTTTTACTAGATATTCTCGTATCTAATTTGAAATGACATAATTTTCCTTTATAGAAAAATATTTGTTAAAGTACAAAAATCACCCCGTATACTTTACCCTCGATCTCACTTTGGTCTTACTAGTTTTAATTGTGATAGTTAAATTCTCATACTTTCAGTCAAGTAGCAATGTAATTCTTCCATATGTTGCTCATTTATTACAACTATTAAAACAAGGGTAAAACTGTCCTTTTTAATAGAATTTAGGTTTAAAAGAAAAAGGGGTGAGAGCTAAGGAACTATGAGCCTGCTGACCAGTTACCATAGCAGTGTTGACGCCAGCATTAAAGTTGGGTTGATTACCTGAGTAAGGTCATAGAGTCACTAAAACTGCTAGAAAAACGAGATAAAAAAGGTCTATCATACTCCATATCTCGTGACCCGAGGGGTGAATGTATCAACATACAAACCATGCACTAATAAATTATATCCTGATCAGAGCAATGTAATAACCCTGGAGTAACATCCACACAAGAAAATAACATAATATAAACCAAGTCTTGACTATTTTTAAGCTATCATGCTCCAATACATCCCTTGATAATATATAAACATAGACCTTATTCCTTTTACAGCCTAATCAAATAAATCTCGAAATAATATTACAGTCCCAAATAATTATTTAATTTAAGAATTTATAAATGTAATGTCTGCAACAACTTGTACACTTTTAATCCCACTAAATGCCCACCTAGTTCTTAAGATATGTTCCTATAATAAAGTCTATAAGAAAGTGAGCACTAATCCACTTGTGCCCATGAAGTATCATAAGAGTATATATAACATGTAAAGCAATAACACGAAGCAAATCATTACAAGTAATTCAATAACTCTAATATAATCATAACACATAGGATAACAAATATCAAGATCATCATATATGCGAATCATAGGTCTGAACATTATCAAAATACATCATTAAAATTAAATATCAAAATCATCATCCTCATTCTCAACATTATATCTTGTTATTATTTTTCTTAACATCTTTATTGTCAATTCACAACTACATTCCAAATCATTTTCAAATATCGTAATCATCATCATAAATCTCAATATTTAAGTCAGCTATTATATTCTTATCCTCATTATTATCAAATCACACTAATATTTTCATTTCTATTTAGAGCCACAGGATAGGTACAATCAACGTCGTCATTAAGGGCTATGATTAGCCACATTATATGTCATCGTCAAGGGCTATGATTAATCATATCAGACGTCATATCATGGATTACTAACCTACTAGCATAAACACCAATCCCTATGCAAGTTTTGAGTCTGTCCACCCTAAGGCAATCTTTGTACCCTTTTTATTTTCATTTACCAACCATTCTCGTGTTCTAATATCATTTACATTTTCTCTTTATTACTTATCTATCTCATTTACATGATTATGTTCATATCACCATCTCCTTCAACCATACAACAATTAACATTATCATCTCATTAATATTATTATCTCATTCAACTATATAATAAATAATATCATCATAATAATTTATATAACAATCTTAATGTAATTCAATCTTACAATAACATGTTATCATATTATTACAACATTTTCTCATTTCCTTAACATATTTTAAACCCCTTTTTAACTTAAACATCATAAAATTCACATTTACAACTTTACTATAACATATAAGAAATATGTATCAAGAATAAGATGCCCCAAACTAAGAAATACATCAAATAAAACCAAAATTGAGATTTTAGAGCACTCAGGGCACCTCTGTAAGGGACCTGGGTGCCAGTATCATGGACAGGGGTGCCCCTCTATGCCGCTAGGGTGCCTTTCTATGGGCAAGTTCAGTTTCTTACAAATCTTCTCATTTCTATGGGCAAGTTCAGTTTCTTACAAATCTTCTCATACTTTATCCTAAAAACTCATTCTATAATTAATTTCTTATATTTATAAACCATTTTTGAGTAGATTAACAAGTTCCCAACCATGTGTGTTCAATAAAAAACAACTTAGTTAAGGAATATATCAAGTTTATACTTTCTAGAGGAGTTTAGGTGCCCCCTCGAGGTACCCGAGCACCCTCACCAACCAACTAGGGTAAAATGAGGCACCCCGGGCACTCCTCTATTGTCCAAAAAGCTATGTTGTTTTTATTCGATCTCGAGCTTATATTTTTGTGTTCCAAACTTTGCCAAATCTCTTATTTAGTTCAAAACATCATTTCTAGGTGTTGTTTAGGTCCTAAAAGACTCCAAAGATTTAATCAAAATATCATTTAGATATTTCATTTTTTTAAATTAAAATCTTGGTTTAAACCTATACATACATAAACGTATACACATATCACCCACTTGAATCACCCATTCATGTTTGCTAAATCCTAAATAATCATCATAACAATATTTCCTAGTTTATTAAATCTCATATATGCTATTAGGATGCTAGAAATCCCTACCTCAAGTAGTGAACAATGAAAAACACAAAGGTAGTGAACACCTAGCAAAACTTGACCAACTTCGTAAGCTCCAAAGTTTCAATCCATTATTCCTAGCATCAATTTAATCACATATACATTTTTAGTAGGTATAATTTCATTATTGCAGGATTAATTTGAGTTTGGCTGAATCTATAGCCACTTACCAAACTTTGGCCTCCTTCGGTTCCACTCTCTCTCAGTTCTTCTCTTCTTACAACCAAACTTCTCTCTCTTCTCTCCCATATACATATATACACAAGTTTGGCTTGATGCCTAAGCATGCTACAGGAGCCCTAAGATCTCCCCCTACCATCTACTCTAGCCTAAAATTGATTTTAAAGTGACCCCCTAACTGAAAAGTAGCTAAACAACTAAATCTGTCAAAAGTCACACAGGCGGGGCGCCCCTCTGCTCAATGTGGGCACCCGCACAGAGGGTAAGAGCGCCCTTCTACACCAGTTCGTGCCAAAAGTTAGCTAAGTCTAGAAATCGGCTTATTCATTCCAAAACTTCAACAATTAACATCCCTAATGACCATAATTGATTAAAATAACATATTATCTCATCTAAAACTTATCAAATATCATCAATTTATATTAATATGGAAATCCAAGATATTATAAGGTCGGAGCTTTGGTGGCTAATTAAAGGGTTTTTGGGGTCAAATTAATTTTGGAATTCATCAGAATAAGCTGACAACTTGGAGATTATTTTCCAATGACGATTGAATAAAACAGAGAGTATCTCTTTGACCTTAGTATGAATCATTAAAGAAATTTGATTAAAATCAGTAAACCGAGAAGGAACTTCATCTTGATTCAAATGGGAATGAACCAATCTAAGAGGAACCCTAGTTTCTTTACTATTGGCATGAATGGAGTTATGGTTCACTTGAGTTGCAACTAGAGAAGAACGGGAGGTGGCCAAACTAATATTCACATAGGATGGTGCCAGACTAGCTATATGATGATCGGAAATAGTTAAAATATGATTGAAAGTTGTATCCACATCATCTAAAATGTTAGGTGATGAATCTGAGGCTTCTTCAGCAGTCATGGTGGCAACTAAATAGTTAGAAAATTGAACCCAACTGGCTAAGTTTGAAGGAAATAGGCTGATGAGCAAGGGGTCTGTGGCATCGCCAAAAAGGGCCAAACGGTGCTGGAAATCACTGAAATTTTTTTTAGTGAAATGACGATTTTACCCTAACCCTAACTGTTGAAACTAACGGGGTAGCAGATGGAAGAATTATATTACTACTTGACTGAAAGTGCGAAGATTTGACTGATATAATTGAAACTAGTGGGATCAAAGTGAGATCAAGGATAAAATATAAAGGTGATTTTTGTACTTTATCCCTAAAACATTTATTAATAACAAGCACTCTTAATCCTACAATAGAATAACAAAAATTACTTTTAAAGACTAAAATAATTTTTATTTACATTTATATTTTTAACAATCATATCAAAATTTTATTTTATTTAATAATTTAATCAAATAAAAAATTATTTTATTTCATTTCTTTTATTTATAAACTTTTGTTATTTTAACTCTTGTCATCATCTTCAAGTCATTTATTAAGATTCTATACTATCATTGCAATTCTCATAATCTAATAAAATATTTTAAAAATAATGTAATGAAATAAAATATAAGTGTGATAAATGTTAAAATAAATAATTTATAAAAGACTTGTAAAAAAAATGTAAATATCAATATGATAAAGAAAATGACAAAATTTCATAAATAAATTGAAATGAAATTGGTTTTTTTCTTATTTGATTAAGCTATAAAATAAAATAAATTTATTTTTCTATAATTTTTGAAAATTTAAATGAAAATAAAATTTATTTTAGTCCTTCAAGATATATATTTTTTAAAATAAAACATGCAAACATAAAAATAAGACCACTTGTAAATTTGAATTTCAATCGTCCTTTACCTTCACTAACTATTCTCACCAATCCTAAATTTAAAATAGAATGACTGATTTGTTGCTCACCATTTATTTATAAAAAAATAAAACTATAAAAAAAAAATCTAGTTAGGGAAATTAATGAATTGAAAAAATTGAGTATACAGACAGATTTTTACCAAACAAAGTATAAGGATATTTCTTTTAAAAATGTAATTTGAATTGTCTGTAATAACAAATATTTAAAAAAATCTAGAACAAATTCTTTTATCGTAGTAAAGTAATTTATATGCACAAGTGAATAAAAAAAAAAATTAAACTGTAATTGGCCGCCGCTTAACAAAATATCTAAGAGTAATTGGTAAGCTGCCATCTATATATATTTTAAAAAATAATTTCTATTACAAAATAAAAATATTTATGACAATGTAATTATGCCTTTGATTGAGTTTTGTGACAATGGTTTTAATGATATTGTAAGTATGTTTTTTTTTAATTGAACAGTCGACATGCCTAATTTTTAAAATTTAATTTAAAAGTTTATTAAAAAAATTTACCCCTAAACCTAATTAGCATTTAAGTATTTTTCTTCTGTGTTTTAAACTTAAAATAAATTAAAGTTATAATTGTGAGAGAAATTGAATTTCTTGAATTTTTTAGATTTAATTAATATTCAGTAATTTTTAAACCCTTTCCCAACTCTAATTATTATTTTAGAATTTTTTGTTTCTATTTTTAAATTTTAATTCATTTGAATTTACACTTTTGTTTTGTGTTTCTAAAATTAATTTATTTGAAATATATAAATGTTACAGCTGTAAGAGTTAATATTTCAAGTTGTATAAATTTTACAACCGAAAAAATATTTATTAGATTTTTTAAATTTAATTAAAATTCAATAATTTTAAAATTTTTCCTATTTAGGCATTTTTATTTGTATTTTTAAATTTAATTTTATTTAAAATATGTAAATTTTACAGTTACAATGAAATGGTAAGAAAATATGAACCCATGACAAAATCTTAGTGACTTGAAAAAATAAAAAGCATATTTCTGATCATATACCGTTGTAGGGCAAAATAAAGTAAAAGTTTTGTGAAAGAAAAGTCAGAAAAAGCATATTTCTAGCAAAAAACTCTTCAAATAATAATTTACTACAAAAAAAAAAAAAAAAAAAAAAAAAAAGCAAATGTAGTGTGCATGTAAAAAAAAGGCTAGTAAAAGGCTAATTAGGACGAAGCGCTCATGTGAAGAGCAACCAAGGAGGCATAGAAACCACCCTTGATTTGGACGAGAGTGTCATGCTTGCCCTTTTCCACGATGACACCATTTTTAACAACAGCTATTACATCTGCATTCTTGATTGTGGACAATCTGTGTGCCACCACTACTGTTGTTCTGTTCACCATCACTCGATCTAATGCATCTTGAACCACCCTTTCTGATTCTGCATCCAGTGCACTCGTTGCTTCGTCCAACAGTAATATCTTTGGACTTTTCACTATTGCACGAGCTATGGCCACCCGTTGCTTCTGTCCCCCTGACAATTGCACTCCTCGCTCTCCCACCATTGTATCATATCCCTATAATACAAATGAAATAAAAATTACTTGCATTAATTAATCACAAAGGCGGGGCTAGAATTATATAATGCTACGAGCTGTAAGTCAAAACTCAATAAATTGAAGACTC
Source organism: Pouteria glomerata (assembly GCA_035590655.1). NCBI lineage: Eukaryota > Viridiplantae > Streptophyta > Magnoliopsida > Ericales > Sapotaceae > Pouteria > Pouteria glomerata. The sequence goes on along the minus strand of JAVXUM010000011.1, from coordinate 12,128,386 downwards.
ATAGAGAGTTGGCTTAGATTGGATTGTCATAGGATATGTTAGGCTGTTCAGAAAATGAGTTGGACTAATTCTTTTTTGATCTAAAATTTACTTAGTAATTATTTATTTATTTTTTGCATTGAACTTGATCCGGCCGCAACTCTCGTACCCTGCACCCCCTGATTAATC
>JAVXUM010000011.1:12094435-12104727 GCA_035590655.1 Pouteria glomerata | reverse complement strand
TTTTTATTTATAAGTTTTTTTTAATTCTGGAATTAACTTTTTTTTACTTAACATATACTCAAAACGCTATCGTTTTGGGAGGTAAGCGTAGCATTTCTGTTCTATATAATCTTATAACCGCGGTCTTATATCGTATTTTCATTAATTATATGTTATTAAATTATTTTTTTCAACAACAATAGCTCATTTTCTGTTTGAAACATCAATAAAAAAAAAAAAATTCCCGAAAAACGGGTCAAGGGTGGAAGAGGAGACGTGTGGTCTAATCTAATTAATAAATTAAAGCAAGGATTTCGGCCCTTCCTATTTCTTCAATTGTTTTATTTATTTATTTATTCTTATTATTATTCCTTTACTTCTCACCCTTATCCTCTGGTGGCCGGGGTCGCCATTTTTGCTGGTTTCTCTCACTTCTTGTTTGCACATATCCAGAGAGAGAGAGATAGGGAGAGCAAGGATGGGAAAGATTACATCTTTCAAAGAAGAGTTAACGTTTGGTTTGTTCCTTCTATTCTCTTCACTTCTTGTTTGTTTCTTTTAACTCTGATCTTCCCACAATTCTCCTCCTCTACTTTCTGCTATTATCAAATTAATCCCCTTAATAAAAAATAAAATTGCAGATGAACGATTGGAGGAGTCGCGAGATATCATCGCCAAATATCCTGATCGTCTTCCTGTAAGTATCCTTTCCATCATCTATTCTCAATTGTTTGATCCCCTTTTCCAACAATCGCTGATTTCGAATTTTTTTTCGTCAATTGACCTCGTTCCCCTCTCCACTTTTCTTTCATTTCGAAATTTTGACTTAATTAGCTGCTATTTGATTATTATAACTTAATTTGTTATCTTGCATCACACATTTTTCTTAAACTCTTTAAGGTTATTTGTGCCTTGATTATGTCTGATTACGTAACTTAATGGAAGAAAAAAGAGGACTCAATTGGATTCTCAATTCTTTCAAGCTTACTTGCCTCCTCTTTGATGGACTCTGTCTCCTTCCATTAACATTTTGTCACTACTAATTATTTTGCTTTTCATACTTTGATTTGCTTTTAAAACCAGGATAATAAGAACTTCCACATAAAGTAGCATTAGCTCTTGCTTCAATTATCACTATTTTTTGATGTTATGAAGTGGGTGTTTAATTTTTTTACTTCAATTTGCAGGTGGTAGTTGAAAGGTATTCTAGGACTGATCTCCCTCAAATGGAAAAGAAAAAGTAAGTCCTGTATTAACCCACACCCACTTCCCAAATAAAAAGAATATAATTGTGGTCTTCTCTACTACTTATTACTTGAGTCCCCTAGTCCCTTCTGTTATTGTAGACTTGAGTGTCCTTTTGACTTTCTGTTCCCTATTATATGGATTAAATTGCTAATGTTAACCAATTGGCTCCATTAATTTTCTTAATCCATTGTTCTTTTGTTTATGAATTGCCATTTTCATTATCATGCCATTCTCATTGTCCAGTTTCATCAGCTCCTTTCACAGAAGAGCACTGCTTGTTCTCTCAGTGATTTAAAATACCAAAGTCAAGGTGCTAGCTATTTAATTTTGACGGCCATATGTACTTTAGTTTTCTTATTTATGCATGAAACCCTTTGTTTCATCTCATAGCTACATTGAGGAATTGACTTCCTTCTCCCGTACCTTAATAGTTTCTCTTTCATCCAAATGTTCTTTTGTTTAAATTGCAATTTAAATTGAGGAGCCTCTTTCATTCACAATTTGAAAGCAATGCCTTTGTCTATGTCTCTTACAGTGCTTTGTATTTTCTTGTATTTTCTAGTCTAACCAAATAAGAACAAGGGTTTAGAATTTATGTTTACTTCCCTTTTTGGACGGTTATAAGACCAACTATACTTTTATGGTGTAAGAGCGTTGGGTCATCAAGGAGTGAGACTTTCATAAGATGAGCAAAGCAGAATGGGGGTTGCTAAGATGTTGTTTAGTAATACAAGAATACATAAGATAAAAAATGAATATATCTAGAAGAAAGTTAGAATCGATGGAAGACAAGTTGAAAGGATGTTGTATGGTCATGTTCAATGTAGACCAAGAGATTCACTATTAAGAAAGAGTGAATGAATCTAAATAAACGTGATAAAAAAGGACAAAAAAGTAGAGCTAATATTATATGGATTGAAATTGTGAAGAAAGACCAAATTCTATATAACCTCACAAAAAGCATAACTTTTGACAAAAATGAATGGAGGAAGAGAATTTATATAGTTGATTCCAACTAGTTTGGGACTAAGGCTTTGGTAGGCTTTGTTTAGTTGAGCTTCTCTTTTGTTTTCTTATCCTTTTACTTTTCTGCTTTATTTAAAATTTTGAATTTTCTGACAACCATAATAGGGTATTTGTGGGTTTTGTTTTCACAGATTAGTTCTCTTGAATCCACAATGACACACATAAGAACACAAAAGTTCTAAAAGTATGGATGATCTTAGTAGCTTGAATTTGGTCTATTTTCTTCCCTGTTTTGTGTATAATCTCTCTCGAGATGATAGAAACTCCTCTTCTGGATGTTCTACACTATTCTATTTAGAAGATTTGGTCCTCGAGAAACAAACGGAGATAAATGGAGGAACATGATGCTCAAACTAGTCTTGAACATTAATGGTCTTAGAAATAGCCCATTCTGGAGGAAGATTTACCGCACAAAAATTGTCATTGGTTTTTTGGAGAATGTGAGTGGGACCAACCTTCTTTTGCTTCAAGTTATTGTAGTTCCCATGGGAAAGCATTCTTTGCGAATTTGGACTATCGCCATGTCTCAAACCTTGAAAGTACTTGCTTGGCAATGATGATCAACATCTTCCTTGTCCTTTTCAGTTGATTCCTCCAACTTGCTCTTGATATCCATATGAATTTGAGCTATTTTTTTGCCATATAATTCGCAATGAAGTTCATCTTTGGCAAGTGGGGCAATGAGACAAGATCCAAGGTATGCAATGGAGGATAAATATAAGGCAATCTCAAAAGGAGTCTTACTTGTAAGTTTATTGGGAACATTGTTGTATGTAAACTTCGCTTGAGAAATTGCCCAATCCCATTGGTGCGGACTCTCTTGAAAGCGCTTCGCCAAATATTGCTTAAAGTCAGATTTACCACATCCACGTATCCATCAGTTTTTGGATGACAAGTAGTATTATGGCGAAGATTAGTTCTCCAAAAGTGACTAAAATATTTGCTATCGTGATCTAAAACGATAGTATTTGGGAAACCATGTACATAATTTACCAATCTAAAGAACAATTGAGCAACATGGGACGCATTCTAAGTCTTCTTGTAAGGTACAAAAATGTGTCATCTTAGAGAATCTATTAACTGCAATAAAAATAGAATCCATACCTCACCGAGTATGTGGTATCCTAGGGAAGTTGATAGAAGAACTTCCTAAAGTGCATCCAAGATATTTTGAGCTTGATCCTTAGCGATTTTGACAAATATTAACACCTTTGAGCATATAGCTCAACATCTTTCTTCAATAGGGCCAATAATATTGCATCTCCATGAGAGACATACTTGTCATGACCCATGTTTCCTCCTAAACTTCTCATGTAACTCCCGAATAACATGCTTATGTAAAGAATCTCAGGGAATATAAAGATGATCCTCAAAGAATACTAACCATCATTAGTTTGAAACTGACTTGAAGTAGGAAACTTGAAAATGCGCCGATTCCATTCTTTTTTGCAATCCTCTTCATCTTTGTATAAATCCTTCAAGTTGTCAAACCCAGTTATATCATGCCGAACAATTGTTAGTAGGATGTCTCTATCACAAATGATAAAAGAACAAAAATTTTGGATTACTTTGATAAAATTTTGAAGCCTTAAAAAATTCCAATAACAATAACTAAATTTTTATGTAAACCTTAATTAACCCTACGATGTATATAGCCTAAATTACCCCTAGAAAATAAAACAAATACAAATAGATCGAAATAACATAACTACATTCACATCCCCCCTCTCAAACTCAAGATGCGAGGGCAGAGAGCATCGAGAGCTTGTCAACAAGAAAATGAAGACGAGCAGCAGTGAGTTTTAGTAAAGAAGTTAGCCAACTGCAAAGAAGAGGGAACAAGCAACAAAACAACAGTACTTGACTGAAGATCTTGGCAAACAAAGTGACAATCAATTTTAGTATATTGTGTGTGCTCATGGAAAATAGAGTTGTGAGCAATTTGAATAGTACTTTTATTAACACAATAAAGAGGCGTGGAAGTAGAAAGAGTAACGTTCATATTTGGTAAAAGCCAATGAAGCCAAACAAAACAAATACAAATAAACTGAAATAACATAACTACGTTCACAGTCTCGCCTACTCATAGCATTAACGGCCTTGTTCAATTGGCTCGACTTTTACTTGATGGAAGATAAATATCTTTGAATATGGGTAATCCTTCTAGTATGCATTCCATTAGGTTTTGATGAATTTTGTAGGAACTTGAGAGCTGGATGATCACTATTAAGAATGAAGTTCATTTAATAGGGTTTCTATCATTGAAGTGGTTTTACAACCATATACAACGTTTGATCATAAGTTCTCCGCTTTTACCTACTTTCACAAAGTTGCTCACTAAAGAAAGCAATAGGCTTACCTTCTCCAATCCCTAAGCTGGAAGCATCGCAATCGAGCTTGAACAACTTGTCAAAATTTGGTAGAGCCAAAACTGGGCTGGTAATCAACTTCTCCTTGATCAAATTGAATTTATATTTTGCAGCTTGGGACCAAGCAAATCTTTTTTGCTTTAAACAATCATTTTTTTTTTTTTTTTAGTTTGGGGTGGGGGCTACGATGGGGCTAAAATTACTCACAAATCGCCTATAGAATGTAGCAAGGCTATGGCAACTTCTCACTTCACTGATAGTTTTAGGAATAGGCCAATCTTTAATGGCTGTAATCTTCTGCTTATACCCTTTAATCCCATCCACACTAACCACATAACTCAAAAAGATCAAGCTATCGGTTATAAATTATAAAACTATATTTCTTAGCATTGATATAAAGACCATGCTTCCTCAAAAGTGTCAAAAACATCCCTTACGTGTAATAAATGCTCTTCTTCATCATGATTATAAATTAACGATATTATCAAAGTAAACAAGAAGGAATTTCCTAGTAAAAAGGCTGAAAAGTTGATTCATAAGCCTCATGAAAGTGATTATAGCATTGGATAGATCATCCTCTTGTATAAGCCATCCATTGTCCTAAAAGATGTCTTCCATTCTCCCAACGAATATAAATTTAATGATAAACACTTTTCAAATCAACCTTTCATTGTAGCACCTTCAAGCATATCCAACGTATGATCCAAAAGAGGAATGAGTAATCTATACTTAAATGTAATCTTGTTAATAGCTTGACTATCAATGCACATATGCTAACTTCCATCCTTCTTTGATTGCAATAATGGCCAGAATGGCACAAGTACTCATGCTATCTCACATTGACCCTTTTGAAGTAGATCATTCACTTGCCTTTAGAATTTCAAACTCCTTTAGACTCATCTGATGATGTGGCTAGTGAGACAGTCTTGCTTCGGGCACTAGATCAATCTCATGTTGCACATTCCTTATTGGAGGCAAATTAGAAGGCAAGTCTTTAGGCATGATTTTCTTTTATTCTTTTGTAAAATCTTACACTGACAAGGGAAGCACTTGTTGGGTTGGAGCTTTTATTTCCTCTCCTTTGACAACTACAACAAACACCTTCTTTTGTGTCTTAAATTTCTAAAATGGGGTCTTGAACTATTACAAAACTATTTCCCTTCTTAATGGGTTTGATAGAGGTATCCTCCCACTCTCCCACATTGAAGGGGCAAGAACAATTTTCAATTTGCCCTTGTGAATGTATTCTTATTATCCTTACCCCTACGAACTTTCTTCCTATCAAATCGTTGATTAGCCAATAGCATATGACATGCATCCACGTCAATCACATCACATAGTATTTCATCCTTGTAGCATGGACCAATGGTGAAAGGATTTAGGCATTGTTTGATTACCTTCAAGTTGCCAACATCTTAGATCTAAACCAATACTACAGGGTGTAGGATGTCTTTGTATAGTAAGTTGTAATATATTTGCCTATCTCCTTGGAGAGAATGTTCTCACTACACGCTCTATCAACAATTAGATTACAAACTCATCAATTTATGGTGTATCAAGTTTTAAAGGTGATATGCTTTTGAAGCTCTTCCTTCTTTGGTGTATACCCGAGTCTATGTAGGACCAGGGAAATTCCTTCGTCTCCATGAAGCCATTTAGTTTGGTTACTTTCTTCATCTTCACATTGAAGCTCTTTTTGCTCCTCGAGATAATATTTGGTGTCTAAAGTCTAATCCTTCTTGTTCGGTAAGCAAGTAAGGGAATTGGCTCCTTTTGTCCCTTTATCTTGCCATACCACAAACTATGATATAATATAATCAGTCTATGCCTCACTTGGTTTAGTCAGATTTTGCAGTAAGATAGGGTTTGATGTTTGAGGCCTCGCTTCACTAATAGAAGTTGGTTCCTTGTGAACTCTATTAGCAAGATGCGGGTCCTTCACCGTCCTAGTAGTAAGTTTGCTCTCTTAAGGAGAAAGCCTTACCCTTGTTTAGTTCGAATGTAGCTCATAGGAGTCAAGGGGTTGTAGGGGTGACTCGAGAGAATTGCGGTGAGGAGAGCTTATGGACAAAAAAATTGTATTCCTGTGGCTCTTGCCACTTATGATCAATGTTCATAAGAGCGAGATGGTTCCAGGTCTTACAATGTTCAAGCAGCATTCTTGTCAGAAGAATTTTTTAGGAGGCCCAGACACCGATTGAACATCCCTGAAGGATGGAGTAGCATGATGAAGGTGGTGGCGGCAAAGGTATGGAGGAAAATTTAGGAAGAGAGCAAGAGGAAGGCAAAGAAGTAGTAAAAATGTTGAAGATGATACAACCCGCTCTTGGACTTAAGACTGTGTGTAGTGTGCTTGATCTAGCAATCTTGGACAATTGTTTTTCTGAACTGTCACTAAACTAAAAAAGAATGAAGAGAGAGAACTGGAAGTTGGTGTCTACATAAGTGGTTGCTTGCTTACTAAGCCATCTTGGCAATATCCTTTGGTTCAGTTATTATTCTTGACTAGACTTATTATTATAAAAAGTACTCACTATCCAAATGAAAGATGATCGATTATCTACCATAGAAAATAGAGTCTCTCGCATATGAGAAAAGGTCACAAATAGAGTTAAACCCAGTAACATTGCAAAGGCATAATGACAGTAGGGTCGGGATATCCCTTTGAACCAGACGTGAAGGTCTCCCCTTATTTGACTCTCTACAGGGGAAACTCCACTCACTGTTGTTCCTAGTATCCTCCCTTTACCACATCATGGGGGTTTACAGGAGATCCTAGAGGCTCGTTTGGAAAGGCTTGTATACCATACCTTTTGATGCAAATCTACTCTAGTAGTCACTAGACTCACTATAGTACCCGTTAGACTACCCTTGCTAAATTCATTACTCTTCATTCTCCTGTGCTTTAGCAATTGCACTCCCTAGACCACTATCATGTAGTTACGTAGGGATAATAAATCCGTGGTGATGGGAATCTAGGAATGAATGGGGATCCCTATCAATATAAAAATGAAGAATATATAATTTTTCTCCCTTTCTCTCACTTAATAGATCTATTTGGTCTGATACGATACAGTTCAATACGAGAACATGGAATGAAATGGAATAGATGGTAGAAGGTTGTCCGTGACCAAAAGCGATGATTTACTTGTCCCCTTGTCCATAGGGACCTCGTGGCATAAATTGAAACGACTCCCGCTAGATAGCCACGCCCCTTTCTCATTTTTTACAGCCTTGTGGACGGACAAAAGAAGGAAAGTTATATAATGGGACAGTGAAGGCTCACGAAGTAGACAACAAGTAACAAGCACTAGCTTCTTTGCCCCTAAACTTTCTACTATATTATTAAAGCGCTAGCGCCCTACAGCTTGTATAGTATAGCAAAGAAGCCAGCTTCAAAGCTTACCTTATTATTGGAGAAAAGGGCGTAAGCACTTCACTCACTAGGGGATGGGATTCATTCACTTGCATTCCTACTAGCACTACAAAAAGCTCCGATCTTAATACCCCTACTATTGCTAAACCTTTACTTGGGTCAATAGAGTCGAGTTTCCCGTTTACCCATAACTAAGGAGCTGCCCCTACTAGGCGGGCGACCACAGGTCATAACGCACTCTTCGCATAAAGAGTTTACTTTGAAGTTGACTTATTCGCTCGACCAATTGTTGAAATGTGTGCAAGATACTATTGTAAGGGCCTAATATCTTAATGGCACCTTTATCTAAAGATTCAAATGTTACTTCATATTCGAAATGCAGGAACGAGCTGTCTAGAAAGTCATTCAAAACTTGATTCAAGAACCAGCATTTATTGAAGGAATTATAGAGTCGATTACAAAAACTACTAGTTTAGAAGGCTAGTTGGAATTGATCCACTATAAGATTTACATTATACGCAATAGAAGCACCTAAAATACCAAATAGAATAGGTATTAGTTTGGTAATGGTTGGAATAGCAAACCCAAATTCAACTAAAATCTCATTTATTAGTAATACGAAGGGGGAATTGGCCCAAAAATTGGATAGGGGTCAAGATGTTGTCGGGCACCGGCGGCTGACTAAAGTGCCCCTCGAATTGCACAAAATGATTTCCTATTACATAGCTCATTAACTCTGCTTGGGTGGGGGTATCTATTATTAGATGGTCCGATGCACCCTTACTATACAAAGTTGCCCCCAACTGACTTAAAGAATGCTGCTTGATTATGAAGGAAATTCATTCTTAATCTAGAGAGTTCCTTTTCGTTAAGCACATTGAGCTAGGAATGGATATCATCATCGTTATCACCATCATCATCATCTACAGGCAAATCCAGATCCCGTCATTAGCTTAGCTAAAGATACACCGCAATTCCATCCCTTGGAAACATGAAGGTATTACTGGAAAGAGCGAGAAAGATTCTTTTTTCGTTGGAAGAAATGGGAATCTAAATTCCCATCCTTCACTTTGATATTCAAAATATCATAGGAAATAAATGCGAAGAGCTTTCTGGAAGTAAAGGCTCTTGCTCTACTTTTCTAGGAGATCATGATATATTTGTAAAAAACGAGTTTGATGAATTAGGACCCAATGGTTCCACTATCCGTCTATATTTTGAATGGATAGTTTTCTATTTAAGTGGGAGTCCATTTTTTCCTTTAAGAGTTCTTGGAGTAACCTTATACATACTGTAGGGAGAACTTGGGTCATTCTTCCCATTTAAACTGATCTCTTTCTAGATTACTTCTTTGTTGATCTCAACTGCTGTTATCTCCAATAAAGGAGGTACAAGCTAATGAGCTAGTGGTAGTGGGTTAGAAGTTTGGTTCACTCCTGAGCTTGATTCACCAGAAGCCCCTGCAGGCAACATCATATTCCCTATAGGTTTGGGATCGAGGATCGCATGAAGAAAAATATTGATTCCCAATCTCAACCACCAGCTTCATGGCAACAAAAAAGAAACATCTCTTTCGGCTAAAGGGTACCCTACTTTGGAAAGTAGGATTTAAATAGACTCAATTATCTCAAGTTTGAGATAAAAAAGATAACTAAAAATACCAGAGTACCTAAGAATAGATATGAAACAAAATTCAAAAAGATGGGAAATACGAAATAAAATATCTCAATAATACAAACAAAGAGAAAAAGATGTCATCCTAGAAAGCATTAGTTCTCATAACGAGGCTTAGGCCGATGAGGCTTAGGCGCCCCCCCCCCCCCCAAAAAAAAAAAAAAAAAAAAATTCTCAACGTCATCCTCCTCTTTGCTTGCATCCATAACTCCCAATAGAATAGAGGATGGATTCCTCTATTCTATTTCCCCTTGATATCTGACTTTTTATATCAGATTGTCTGATGGTCCGAATGTCTATGAAAGCATAGGATAGGAGTTTTCTCTTCCTAAACCATGTAGCTAGTAGCTAGTTGTAGCTAGTTTTGAGTTCCTCTCGTGGTAGCTAGTAGTTTTTTAGTTTTCTTCGTGTGGCTAGATAGTTGTTTGTTGTTGGCATTCCTATTCTAGATATTTTTTTCCTCTGGGCTAGAGAATATCTTCTTTCTAGATGTATTTATTACTTTTTTTTGAAAAAGATAAGTAAGATTTCATTGCTAAATAGAAATATTCATTAGCATCGAAAGGATGCTCACGAACATGATTATGGTACATTTAACTCCTTCCTAACCTCATCTCAAA
>JAVXUM010000011.1:12081608-12094335 GCA_035590655.1 Pouteria glomerata | reverse complement strand
ATGAGGAGTCTATAGAAGATGATGTAAAAGCAACGCTTTCTCCCCTTTCAAAAATACTATCATACTTGAGAGTTAGTAGCTGGCGAACCCCCCAAACTAATTTACGTACTGCCTACCACTACTCGTGGGCATATGAAGCTATTTCAATTGGTTTCAAACCTAGCAAAGAGTGCAAAAGTGAGACGAATTTAAGTGCCTTTGATCCTACCCTACATGTGTAAGAGGGTCACTCGTATTCCATTCGCCGGGTCAGAGCTAAGTTCTTATTGCGAATCTACCTCTGGGAAATAGTTATTATAGAGCATCATTATGTGACTCAAAGACTGAATCCCCCTTGGTAAGCCTTCTACATCAGCCAATTCTTCTTCCATGAGGCACTTCAATGAAGCAACATTAGGGGATTTCCCGTTCATTGTATTGATCGTCGTAGACCTAGTAAAATTTCCTAGCTTGGTTATTTGATTTGAGTTGGGGCAGACAAAGCGATTTGTGGCACTTTCTTATGTACATGAATATTTACGGAGTACAATTGATTTTGGCCAGACTAATCCAAATTTATTATTTAGCCTTAATAAGAAGCATTCTTGTGCTTTGTACTCTACGGAAGCAACTAGATCATTGGCTAAGGGTGCTTGGTAGCATGCTTGACTTAGCCGGTAATGGGCTTGCATAAATTTTGGCATAAAGAAAGGAGAAGTTAAAAAAAGAAATGACAAAACATATCATGATCGATCGAATTTACCTTAAGGCTAACAATGAGGTCTCCTCTACCAGGCAGGAATGGCTAGCAATCACAAGTAGCATGCAACCAACATTCAATCATAGTTATCTTGTAGAGTAGAATCCAAGCTAGGAGCATCCGGTGGACTTCCACCCGGATCAACGTTTTTGGTCATCGGGCTCTTACACACATCCTTACTACACCATCTAGAGGTTTTAGTAGTTGGTATGGGCCATTCAAGATATTTTGGGGCAGAGCGGTAGCACCAGAAGTTTGGCGGCTAGCATTTCGACCGTTAAAACGATGCCTTGAATGAATAAAAGAAATGTACCAGAGAAGCAAAGAAGAGTGAAGGCGAGGAAAACCATCGTGTAGCCTTCTAACTTCCTCGACAAAAATCTTTAACCATTTCGCTGGACAACTAGGGCTTCGGCAGCTTATATCAGTTCTAGTGTCTTACAGCAGTTTAAATTTGAATACTACGATGTTGAAGCGGTGGAATTGCATGATTACCACACAAGGCCATGTGGCACAAGATTAATTACCACACAAGGCCATGTGGCACAAGATTAATTACCACACAAGGCCATGTGGCACAAGATTAACCACTTGCCTTTGAGGGCAATGGTTAGAGTGATGACCTTGTTGTCCACACTAGAAAAATTTGTTACCACGAGGGATGACATATGGTTTGCTCTTCTTGAGTCATATGATTTTGCCTTATGCTGGGTTGACCCCTCCAAGGATTTGTAGATTGACTTGGATTTTTAAAAAGAGTTTGCAACTTTTTGGCCTTGATCAATTTGAGTAGAAGTAGGATTAATACATGATGTATTAAGATTACAATTCTGATTTGTAGTAAGATTATAACCTCTAACATTAGTAGGATTCCTAATTCTCGAATAGCTCAATTGCAAGTCAACACGTGTTATGATTTGGGTATCATTATCAAAGGTTTGAATCGGGGGCAGAGATACCACATCTTGAATTTTGTGGTCCACAATTTATAACACTTCGTTTGGAATGATGGATTTGATTTTATTTGAGGAGAATTTTCATCAATTTTTATGTTTGGAATTTAAAAAAAAAAAAATTGTGAGTTGGATTTGATTTTATTTCATAACTTAAACTTTATGATTTCTATAAAATTTGAAATCCAATCCTAAATTATAAAATTTGGTGAAAATTCATTATTTTCTTAAATAATCTAAGTAAGTGGAAAAATTTATCCTCTTGTATCATATTTTCTAGTTAACTCCGCCTATGTTGGGGTTTTCTTGACATAGCCGGTCTCAAGCTCGGATAAAGGAGGAGAGTTATGCGTTAGGTAACCGACAGCCAGCACAATATTCAGTGGGATTTCTTTATGGATTTGAGACCTAATGAAATTTCGTGAGAGCGTACCCTATTTAGCGATGCGTTGTGTGGTCCGAGTACAGTTATAAATAAGTAAGGACTGCTGCATCGGTGTTTGGGTGCAGTTTTAAATAGGCAAAGATTCTCACACTTTCTTGGACGAATGAGGGGGGTAAGGAAGTTAGTCCAAAATAGAAGGCTGAGATTAGGTAATTGAAATATTGGGAGCCTAACTGGAAAACTTATGGAAGTGGTGGATATAATATAAAGGAGACGAATCGCAATTGTTTGCTTATAAGAGAAAGTGGATGGGACAGAAAGCTAAAGAGATTGAGACAATTGGGTATAAGTTATGGTATACGGGACTTAATAGATCGAGGCATAGGGTCGGCATAGTGGTAAACAAGGACTTAAAGGAAAATATAATTAATGTAAAGCAATATGGAGATAGAGTTATTGCAATTAACTTAGTGTTAGGAGAAGAGATAATGAACGTAATTAGTGCTTACTCTTCCCCCTCCCCCCCAAAGTGGGCTTAGGAAATGGACATAAAGAGAAGTTTTGGGAAGACTTGGAAGGAGTATTACTAGAGATACCACAAAGAGATATGGTCTTCATAGGAGGAGACTTGAATGGTTATATAGGTTGTGATGTAGATCGATACATAGGAGTACATGGAGGATGTGGATACGGTAATAGAAATGAAGGGAAAGATATTTTGGAGTTCGCAGTGGCTTATGATCTCATGGTGACTAACACTTTTTTTAAGAAGAGATAGGAACATTTGGTGACTTATAAGAGTGACTCCTCAAGGACACAGATTGACTTATTCTTAATTAGGAAAAGAGACTGCCTAACTTGTAAAGATTGCAAGGTTATACTGGGGGAGAGCTTGACTTCTCAACATAGGTTGTTGATTATAGATGTGTAGCTTCAAAAGTGGACTATGAAGAAAAAAGTTGTATAGATACTCAAGGACTAAATAGTGGAACTTGAAAGGTGATAAGTTACTAACATTAAAAGAAAGGGTCTAGAGGAAGATGTTTGGGCGATAAATGAGAGTACAAATATTATGTGGGACAAGATTGCAGAGTGTATTAGGAGGGTGGGAAAAGAAGTCTTAGTGGTGGATTGAGATCGTCCAAGACAAGATAATAGTTAAACGAGAGTGCTTTAAATTTTGGTAAAATGATAGAAATGAAGTGAACTTGGAGAGGTATAAAGAAGCAAAACCAGAAACCAAAAAGGTAATTAGCAAGACCAATGCAGAGGCATTTAAGGAATTATATAGGCGACTCGATATTAAGGAAGGCGAAAGAGAGATTCAAACTTGCTAAAGCCACAGATAGGAGGACCAAAGACTTAAATCAAGTTAAATGCATTAAGGATGAGGATGAAAAGATATTAGTAAAGGAAAATGAGATAAAGGAATGTTAGAAGAGTTACTTTTACAAGTAATTTAACGAAAGCAGCAATAGTGACATACAGTTGGGGTAACTCACCACTTCTATGTGTTATAGGAGAATCAGTAGGGAAGAAGTAAAAGAAGTATTGAAAAGATCGAAGAATGGGAAAGCAGTTGGGTCAGATGGTATCCCTATTGAGGTTTGGAGGTGTTTGGGGAGGATGGCATAAGTTGGTTGACAAATTTTTTTAATGTAATGCTAAAGAGCAAGAAGATGCCTGATGCATGAAGGAAAAGTATTCTTATACCTATATACAAGAGTAAAGGAGATATTCAGAACTATGCGAACTACTGAGGGTTTAAATTGATGAGCCATACGATGAAATTATGGAAGAGAATTATTGAGAGAAGATTAAAAAGGATAAAAGTTTTTAGAGAATCAATTTAGTTTCATGTCTGGGAGATCAATCATGGAGGCTATCTTCATTCTGAGGAGGTTAATGGAACAGTATAGAGAAGGTAAAAAAGATTTACATACGATGTTCATTGATTTAGAGAAGGTCTATAATAGGATTCCTAAGAAAATTTTATGGGGAGTAGTGGAAAAGAAAGGAGTGTATTGCATATATCGAGGCGATAAAGGACGTGTATGGTAGAGTTGGGATATCTATACGGACGGTTAGCGGAGATACTAAGGAGTTTCCTATTGGTCTACACTAAGGCTTAGTGTTAAGCCTGTACTTGTTTGCCCTAGTTATAGGTGAGATTATTAGACATATTCAGGATGAGGTGCTGTGGTGTATGTTATTTGATGATGACATTATTTTAGTAGATGAGACGAGAGAAGAAGTGAATGCTAAATTAGAATTGTTACAAGAAACGTTAGAGACAAAAGTGTTGAAACTAAGTCGATACAGGACAGAATATATGGAATACAAATTTAGTCAAAATAGGATAACTAGTGGTATAAAAGTAAGTTTGGACACTCAAAAGATTGTAGAGAAAGAAAACTTTAGATACCTTGGATCTCTGGCTCAACAGGATGGAAAGATTGATACTGATGTAATTCACAGGATTCAGGCCGGGTGGACCAAATGGAGGAGTGCTTTAGGTGTTTTGTGTGATCAAAAGTTCCTTTCAAGGTTAAAGGAAAGTATTATAAGGTAACAGTAAAACTAGTGTTGTTATATGGATCAAAGTGTTGGGTAATAAAGTAAAATCATGTTCAGAAGATAGCAGTTGTAAGAGATGAAAATGCTAAGAAGGATGTGCGGGATCACAAAGAGAGATGGGATTAGGAACGAGGAAATTAGAGGCAAAGCAGGAATAGCACCGATTCAAGATAAAATGAGAGAAAATTAGCTAAGTTAGTTCGGTCATGTTAAAAAGGCATCTAACAGAGGCACCTATTAAAAGGTGTGAAAGTATGAAGATTTTTAGAAGTAGGAGAGAGAGGGAGATTCAAGAGTAGTTGGAAAGTAACTATTAAACATGACCTTACCTATATGGATTTAACGAAGAACATGGCTCTTAATAGATTTGATTGGCGTTGTCAAATCCATATATAGGACTCCACGTAGTGGGAAAGGTTTGGTTTGGTTTGGTATTATATTTTCTACTTATTATTAAAGTGCTCAAACTTGGTATTTCTTTTAAAACTAAATCAATTCAATTCTTAAATTTAAAATGTGTTCAAAACACAAAGTTTTATTTACCAAATCAAATCAAATCAAATTAAATCAAATCAATTCTTTATTTTAAAATTAAACCAATTCTAAGAGAGAAATGTTTTCAAACGGATTGTAAATGAATCTTGCAACCAATTAACTTTCTGTTTTCATAACAGACAACCTTACCCTATAACATAGGCATGAACTATTTTGTTTCCTTGGTGGCAACGTTCGTAATATTGGAATAGGATTTACTCTTAATCTTGAGGAAGAAACTTCTCTCACAGTAGTGCTTGATTATATTTCATGCCCCTACTTTCCCTTTTCCTTGGAGGACCCTTGCGCCTCAAAGTTGGTCCCACCAAGCCGAGGCTCCACTCCTAAGCTGGTTTTCAATTAAACTTACTTTCCGTCTCTTACTCTACCTTGTAACCTTGCTCATGTAGTCGAGGAACTCTTCAGTCTCCAATTGACCATTAGATGACTGAAGATCTATCCTGATGCAGAAGTTATCATTATAGTTGTGTCTTCGAGCATTCTCTTTAGGGTAGGGGACTAGCTGAATAACTTCTTCCTCTTCGGGAAAATTATCATGAACTGAGTTTGGTCTCTAGTGACAATGAACTTGCTTAGCAGGCAATCTTCTTCATGAGCTTGATTTTGTGGAACTCTAACAGCAAATATTGGTGCTTTTGGAGCATCCCTGACGTTTATAGCTATATTTTCCATCAACGCAGGAAGCTCATTGAATGATGCCTTTGTCACCAAAACTTGTTTGATGGATTGTTACTGGAATTGTTGGAATTGATTTCAAAGGGCATTGAAACTTCGTTCACCATTTGGGTTGGCCACTTATAAGTGAGAATAAGAGAACTAGTCTTTAATCAATAGGGGGTACAAAATTAGGCTAAGAAGCATGGACACTGAAACGACATGGCACGGATGTGATGACTTACTGATTTTTAAAAAATGCAAGACATAACACAAGAAGGATTTGACAAAAATATATATTTTTTAGGTCTTAGATATTAGTATTTTATTCAAATACAATAAAAATAATGCAATATAGCACTAAATAAAACTAAAAACCATGTATTTCCTAGTCGAAAGTCAAAACAAAAGTCACATGTCTGATCAAAATTAGGTCAAAATCTGACTTCTAAAGGTCAATTTATTTCATTTTGAAAATTATTGCAACGTCTTTATCATCATCAACAGCCACCATTATGTGGATGCTTCCACTAAGCTTGAATCTTTTGACAATATATTGACAACTCCTACGACAAATAGTCTTTCCCTCGCCAAAATTGAAAGCCTGAAACCAAAAAAAACTTTCCCCTCGACTTTCCCTCATTTTTCTCTACTTTTTGGTTAGGAAAATAGGAAATAGTTTTCGTTTATACTTTTCCTTTATTATCTATCCATTTTCTTTTCCTTTTAATTTTCCATGTCCCAAACAAAGGAAATTGGTTTCCTAAGAATTTAAATTGCTAATCCAACCAAAAACCTAGGTTCCAAATAGGGGCTCCCTTTCCCTTTGCTAAATCGTTAATTCAACATACCCTTAAAGCAAAGTGACCATGAGATGGTAAAGCTTATGTTGCTCTTTAATCGGGTATTCCATGATTTTCTTTTTTGCCTTAGCCTTATTATTGTTATGGTCACTATAGGTGTCTAGAATGGAGACGTGCCACCTTTCATCGGGTAAGGTGGTGCCACCCGTTGGCCACGCCACCCGCACCAGTCATGCCACTTTCACTGGGGGCATTTGAGGTCATGAGGCATTTCAGACCTTAGACACTTGACATAGCCCAAAGGTCAAAAGCGAGGCCTAAGGGTCACCTGTAAAAGGTTCACTAGCACACACTCACCTGTGGGACCATTAGCAGATGAGCGACTTTGTGGCTGGGGTTGGGGGTTCCGTCGATACATCATTGACCAGCCCAAGGAGAGAATCACTACATGACAAAACCTATCCTTCATCTCATAACTGCACCGTATCTATACGGCCATGACCTTTGTACTAGTCGACCAAACAGGGGTGTTACCACCACTTGGTTAGAGTACCCTCCTTTACCAACATACTAGGCATTGCAAAGTAAGTCACATGGTCAAAGGACTATTGTCTTTAGCGTGTATAAACCAGTCTTTTTGTCTTGACTTGCTCCCTATAAATACTCTCGCCCACACCACTTCATACACAATCAATCTATTCTTTTACCCTCCATTTCACCCTGAACTTGCAACTGGGTTGCCTCAGCTCTCTCCTCCTCTACCTTCTGTGACTCTCCGTCATTGACGACGTATAGCATTATTTCCAGATGGTTAGAACATCCATCCGCATTTTAACCATCCACAGTCATAAACTAATTGTGATCATTTAGCATGTGCCGATGGCATAAAGGTTGCCTAGCTACACATTTCTCGTATTAAATCATTTTCTTGCACATTGGAGTATTCAATGCTTGAACTCATATCTAGGATCATGGAATTCATTGTTATGAATAATTTACAATTTACATATTTGAGCTCAAAGTAATACGCTTTTAGGTAAGGAGGCTGATCATTTTATTTTAAATCTTTGCATTTGCCTCTTATTTTCTTTGTGGACAATAGATACATGGTACCCCGAGACATGTCCATCGGGCAATTCATTCACATCTTGAGTAGCAGGCTCCAACTGGCTCCTGGAAAAGCTCTCTTTGTATTTGTGAAGAATACTTTGCCTCAAACATGTAAATTCACCATTATCCCTTAGCATCTTCTGAATTTATTCTTATTTTTTTTATTGCTTTGTGCAAACCATTGTTGGATTCCAACTAGTTTGGGGTTAAGGTTTGGTTGAATTGAGGTTGTCCAACAATATGCTTTTGTTTTTTATTAGGAGTGATTACACTTTACACCTTGTGGCTTGGACCGACCCCCACCCCCCAAAAAAAAAAAAAAAAATTATCCCTTTCTAGTTTAAAAGTCAATACATAGCCTTTTAGAGTAAAATGCAAAATTGTCAAGAAAGTTAAATTTAACAAGATTTATGTCAACATGCCCTATAGGCTCATGTATGGTCATTCAAAAGACATTGTTTAGAAAAAAGATAAGCAAAATGAGTCTTTTTTTAAAAATAAAATAATATTTTATTTTAACATAAAAATGGATAAAGGTGTACTTTTGTTTATCTATTTTTGTGTTAATCTTTTTCCTTCACCTAATTTTTGATTTATGAGGCATAAATTTAGTTAAATTTAACAGATTTAGTTAATTTTGCACTTTGGACTAAATCATGAGGGGTTTGTGTTTATTTTTAAACTGGAGGGGGACAATGTGCTGTTGGCTGGAAACCCAAGGGAGAAAATGTAATTATCCTTTTATAATTGTTGTCGTCGTTTTTGTTGTTGTTATTATTGTTATTATTCATTTTTGAAACACTTATCTGCAGCAAGTTTGATGGAATCTGTCTACGAGTCCTTCAAGGATGAGGACGGGTTCCTCTACATGTGCTACAGCAGTGAGAAAACATTTGGCTGTGTTAATTCCCAGATATGCTGACACCGTAAATTCTTGCAATCTGTATCGTTGTCAAAATGCAACATATGTAATATATGTGTCGTGTGTGAACTCAAACTACTGCACGTTATCAGACGTGTTGATTCTGTAAATTCCTCAGCTATGGGAAATAAGATTGAATTCATATGCAGACACATCAACCTCTTTTTCCAGAACACGATTGCTGTGTTTTATTTATTTCGTACTCAGAAGAGAGCTGGACAATGGCAGGTAATCATTACACACCAAAAAGGAGCATAAACCAGCTGCTTGTGTTTTCTCTTTTACAGCATGGTTGGATGGAGAGAAATGAGAAGAAAATAAGAGAAAAAAAAAATATTTTACAACTCAACTTTTGTTTGAGTTTTTTGAGGAAAGAAAAGAAGAAAAAATAAGAAGCAAAGTGAGTGAGTTTTTAAAATTTGCATCCTCCCTAAAATGGAAAATGGGAAAAAATGGAAAAAATGGAGGGAGAAAATTTGTTTAATGAGATTTTTAAAATGACAACTTACTCATGATACAAAGAATGAGGAAAAAAAAAAGTTATGAACATGTTCTACTGTAAATTAAATCTTTTTTAAGTTTATTATTTGGTAAGTTTTTACTACTCTTCTCATGTTTTATTTCTTTAGTCATTTTTTTGTTGTTTTATAATTTATGTAACCTCTTTTTTTTTTCAATAACAATCTACTCCGTTTCTTTATTTTATTTTATTTTATTTTTTTGGTCAACAACCTTTGAAGGTAAGTTTAATTGATTCCTCTATATATATATATATATATATCAAGTTTAGTTTACGCTAGTTTTCTTCGATTTCATCCTCCTATGTGCAGAGATATATTTTAACCGTTTTAAGTGCTTTTTTTTGTCTTTTTTTCCCCCCTTCAGTGCTATTATTTATACTTTTGTACACAGCACTTTTTAGTTTATTTATTTTCTTATTTGAATTATATAGTTAAATAGATAATATATCATAATCATATACTTAAGCTGACTAATACTGGGGAAGTAGAAATCAATGGAAAAATCCAATTAGTCTTTCATGGAATCATATTTTGCATTGATTCTTATCAAACTTAGATTTTGGATGTATTTTTTTTTTTTTTTATCAAATTTTGGATGTAATTAGGAATGAGTCCTTACTATAATTGTAAATTGGGGTAAATTAATTTTTTTAATTTATTATTATTATTATAATTATTTGTTTAAGTAAAATAATGTTTGCATTTATTTTTAATCATTTCAGAATAGATTTATTTAGTCTTATTTGATGTACGGATACTTTATTTGTTGATAACATAGGGAGGTTTATTTGTTGATAATATAAGAGTTAGTATTAAAATAATAATAAATATTTTATTTCCTTTAATTTCTTATAATCATCTCTCTTTTTTTTTTTTTTCTTCTTTCTTAATTAATATTTTTTTTCTTTTCTTTTCTTTTATCTCCTAAACGAAATAGAGCCTTAGTGCAAGGGGAAACGATACTCTTGGTCGTGGCCATTACGCTTGGCAATTGTGCAATCATAATCATTAATCTCGGTGGTATCTATGAGATTGACAGTGGGAACTGTACTTAATAGTATATATGTGCCTTCTGTATGCTAAAATTAGCTTATAAGACAAGGTCGTTTCAAGTAGGGAAGCCGGTACCATTAGTTGGATGTGGTGAAAAAATTTGGGAAGTGACAGAAGAAATGGTCTCAAGGGGAGGGAGTCAGATTCTAATTGATCCATGTGCTTTAGATTTAAATGAAAGTAAGTCAGAGCCATTTTGGCTACCCTCTCTCATGGTGATGTGGAAGATGGCCATAATATAACTTGGTCAGCATTAACTTGACAAATGAACATATTTTTTTTTTTGATATGGAAAAATCTCCCAGGCCTTTGGCTAGCTTTTGAAACTTCGATAATACACAAGAGTCCACAATCCAAGCAGTCCAGTGAGTGGGGATTACCGAGGTAGGAGTTGAACTCTTGACCTGGGTAGATCATCCAAACTTTAAGCTCAGCCTCCGCTCCACTGAGTTAACCCTCGTGGGTCAAATAAACGCATTTTGATATCTAATTAGACTTTCAAATAAAATTTTTGGGCCTTGAAGTGACAGCTATCTACGCATATACTAACACTAAGTTTGTGTGGGATTGAAGGCTATGTACACAAATAATTGAATTAAAAACGCATGCAAGATCTTTATGGCTAGAAATTGAGGTGATGTTTGGATGATAAAAAAAATTGAAAAAATTAATGTAAAAGCGACACGTGATGAAATTTGATTAGAGAAAGTTAAAAAAAAAAAATTAATTTTTTGCAAATTTTGATAAATTTTAACATGCCAAACAAGATCTAAAGCCATTAACTTTGAAGGTTAAAATTGTAAAAATATACATGTTTCTTTCACTACTGAAAAACTGGTAAATCTTTAATTTACACAAGTTCCTGTATCATTCTTTTTAATGTTGCACTTTTCATGGGATTTATTTTGAGGAAAGATGTCTTCTTTGACAAGTGGATTATAGTTGAGCATTTTTTTTTTATCTTTCGAAGAGAGAAAAAGGAAAAAAGAAGAGACTAGAAGATGGTGACTTTGATAATTTTTGGAAATGATTTTTAAGTTTTCTTTAGCGTGTGTTTGTGGGAGGAAGAATAAAAATTGAGGGAACTAGAGTTACTTACATACGCTTATTTTTTTTTTATAATAAATTAAATAAAAAATTAAATTTTATTAATAAATATTTATTCATTTTCT
Source organism: Pouteria glomerata (assembly GCA_035590655.1). NCBI lineage: Eukaryota > Viridiplantae > Streptophyta > Magnoliopsida > Ericales > Sapotaceae > Pouteria > Pouteria glomerata. Next base: position 12,082,891 of record JAVXUM010000011.1, on the reverse strand, counting down.
TCTCCTTGTCCTAATAATATATAAAAAAAAAGAAATAAATTTAACATTTCAAGTTAGTTCGCGTACATTTTTCGTCTACTTTGTCTTTTATTTCTATAAATTCTTATTTCAAGTAGTGGTGTAAATAGGGTCGGGGCCGACCCGACCTGACCCGCCCCTAATTTAGGGTCGACCCGACCTTGGTTGACCCTCCCAGGCTGCCCCGATTGGGTTCTAGGGTCGGGTCGGGTCGGGCCAGGGTAAAAAATGCTCGTCCCTGACTCGCCTCAGCTGACTCAGCTTATTTTTTAATATTTTTTTATGTATTTTTAAATTATTTTCAATTTTTTAAATGAATAAAATACATAATAAAATTTATCCAAGCACATTAAAATAAATATTGACAAAATTTAAAATTTATTAAACAATAAATAATTACATAATTAACACTAAATTTAAAATTACAATTTACAAATGTAGAATAAAAAAAAAAACAAATAATAGTGTAATAAATTAGTGCATCACTACACATCTTATACATTCCAATTAGGTTGGCACTTATAAGAGTGACTATCATTTGCAAATATTACTCTATTTATACATTATTATCATTCATCACTAGATCCGCTAGCATGTTCTTATCTTTCACCTAAATACATGGCATCAAAGTCAAGAGTAAGTTATTCTTTTTCGGCATCTTCTTGTTATCTATTTTAGGTGAGATACCAATCTCGTAAACACATTAAGGCTTTTACTGTTGGAGAGGCCAGTCGACTCCTAAATTGACTGATAACGCGTCCACTTGCACTAAACGCTTGCTCGGATGCTACAGTAGAAATTGAAAATACAAGAATATCACGAGCAAAAGTAGAAAAAACTGGAAACTTTGATTGATGTCCCTTCCACCAGTCTAAAAGATTAAAATCATCTTTATTTTCTACTGGCGGTGTACCGAGATAACGTTGGAGGTCGGATGAACTTAAACTGGCACTTGTTGATGATTCTGTCTACTGAAATGTTATTCTTCTCCAAATGGATGGATTGCCACCAAAATCACGATGAGAGGAGGATGTGGCAATTGTTGTTTGGGTAGTCATACGGTTACTATCATATCCACGCATTAAAGATTGCAATTTCTGTTTAATATTACTTAATTGTTCTTGGGCACTTTCAGGCTCATATATCATATTTAATAATTGGACAAAAAAATCTCCTTTATATCTAGGATCTAAAATAGTTGCAATACCAAAATGTAAGGGAAGTGGGTTAAAATATTTATCAAATTTTTCCTTCATTGTGAGAAC
>JAVXUM010000011.1:12036911-12052962 GCA_035590655.1 Pouteria glomerata | reverse complement strand
TAAGGATTTTATTTAGTAGAATAGAATGATATTATGTGACTCTACTGCGTAAAACAGGTACCTTTTATACAAGGCTTAGGCCCTCATATAATAGGGGAGGTTTTGCGGGTCCATTGCGTGAATGCTGTGTTGCTCTGATACTTTTTCCTCATTTATTCATGCTTTGCATTTTTATCACTCACCCATCGGGTCCCCAGACTCGGGTGTGACACAGGTGGTCAATAGAGGAGCTAAAGACACCAAAACTGTTGGGGACTTGTCCGACCACATCAGACACACCTTTAAACCTGGTCAGTCTACTTAGCAGAAGAATTTGATAAACTTTTGACACTCTAATTGGCACTGTCTGTGCGAATCAAAATTGCGATCCTATAAAGTTTTTGCAATCTTTCAGTAGCTGAGATGAAAAGAAGTATCAGAGAAGACTGACCCAGACAAAATCCCCTCAGAGTGAGGTCAGACGCGCCCATTCATCACGAACGATCCCCCAATCGAAACTATCCAATCAGGCACGAGTACCCCGGGAAACATGAACAGTTCGATGACTAGCCAGGTAGCTAAGCTAATGATCACACACTTCTAGCACAAAATGGGCTCACCTTAGCCCAATTTCAGGCATAAATATTACGAAGAGAATACGAGTTGGAAATTCTACGCAATTAGATGGGCCTGTATATGAAACACTCATGAGTCTAGAGCGACGGTTACCATTCCTATCATGGCTCTCACAGACATAGGCATCATGAATGATCCCGATCGCTTTCCGGGAGAAAATTTTCTTTATCTGCAAGTCACTTCCCTTTGCCTTAGGAGGAAAAACAATCTAGTTCAAACTCACCCAAAAGCAAAACCGATTCTAAATGAAGACACACGCCATCAAATAACCAACTGGGACATAACAGTGGCAATCTAAAAGAATGGATGCTCAATTAGTTGGTTGACCATGTTAATCAGAAAATGGATCACTTTACCCATCATCTAGCTAGGAGGCTCTTAATTGGATCACCATTTGCCATTTACTGTCGACATCGTAAACATGAAGCCTTCTCAAAAGTTTACCCCCCTGAGGTTTAGCTTCTACGACGGCAAAACCAACCCAATAAGACACGTATGGCACTATAAATCAGTGATGTCCTTTTAGAGTTTCAATGACGCCCTTATGTGTAAAGTTTTTCCCTTTAACTTATAGGAAGTCACTCTACAATTACTTGATAAGTTAGAGCCAGCATCAATTAGTTCTTGAGCCTAGTTAGCAAAGGCTTTCGTCGCTTGTTTCATTACCAAAGGCAAGCAACCCCCCTCAGTGGACACATGTTGATGACCATGAAAAAATAGAGTAATGAAAGCCTGAGAAATTACGCCAAGGAATACTTCGAAGCTTACAACAAAGTAGAAGGGAGTTCTGAGCAAATAGCCGTGGCATCTTTCAAGCTTGGCTTGCCACACGATGATAAACTCTAACAATCATTTTCCAAATGGCTTGTCAATAATTTGGTTGAGCTAATGAATCACATTGAGAAGTACCTTAAAGTAGATGATGAGACCAGAGGCACGAAGAAAGAGCCTTACAGAAAGAAAAGAGAAGATGAAAGCATGTGTTGAGGACAAAAAACTAACAATATAGCACAGTAGGAAAGATGCATTTGAGGCTGTCCAAACAGTCTTTAAACTACCAATCTTTAAGTTGCTGCCAAAAATCAAAGACAAGCCCTACTTCATTTGGCCTCGAAAAATAGGTAGAGACCCATCCGAAAGGGATCAAACATTCATTGTGTTTACTACTAAGGCAAGGGTCATCGCATGGGAGAATGCTAAGCATTCAAACTCCATCTGGAAGAACTTGTCTGTGCAGGATATTTACATGCATTCATCGATGATCAAAAAAATAAAGAAGCACTAGCCGCTTATTCCCTTAAGGGCAACAAGCCACGCAACGAGTGACCCGCTTAAAAGATCATTAACATGGTGCACCTAGGCTATGAGTCCTGAGAAAAGGAGACCAAATTTCAAACTATATAAAAGTAGCTTACCTTAGCCAATAATTGAATGTAAAAGACTGAGCGGCTAGGTCCTGTAAAAAAAACAAATCGAGCCAGAGCATGAAATCACCTTTATGGATGGCAATCTTGAGGGTGTTTAGCAACCACACAATGACACTCTGGTGGTTACCCTAGATATTAGAGAATGCAAGGTACGCTGCATCCTCATTAATCAAGGTAGTTCAATAGAAATCATGTATTATAGGCTTTTTAAAGAGCTCAAATTGACAATGTCAAATTTGATTACCACCCACTCTCCTCTCATCGAGTTTAGCTCAGCGCCAATGTGGCTATTGGGCAGAGTTACAAGTAATGAGGCACTTATAAATGTCTCATCTTCATACAATGCCGTAATGGGCCAGTTGTGTTTCAAACATAGTTCTTGGTTGTGGATGCCCCATCTTCATATAATGCTATAATGGGGGGCTTATGACTGTATAAGATAAAGGCCATTCCTTCCACATACCATCAAATGATCAACTACCCAACCCCCTGAGGGGTATTCTTGGTTAGAGGAGACTAGATTATCTCTAAAAATTGTTATTTGGTTGATATTGGATCAAAAAACATCCCTAGCAAGGTCAAAATAGTGGCAGGAGTAGAAGACATACTGACTTTGGAGGATGTCGGAAAAGAACCTGGTGAAAAAACAACTAAAGAACTGGAGTCTATTCCCATCCATGAATCAAATTCATAAAGATTTTTCCTAATTAGGAAGAACCTACCTAATTGTGAAAAATGAGTATTGACTTATCTTTTGAACCAAATTTTGGAAGTGTTCGTATGGAGCCCATATGAAATGCCAGGAATGGACCTCGAAGTGATGTCCTACTAGCTCAGTGTCCTTTCCACCATGAAACCTGTCATCCAGAAGAGAAGACGATCATTTCTTGCACAAACAGATGCTGTGGTCAAAGAGATCAGGAGACTACTTGATGCCGGCGTGATTTGGGACGTCTATTATCCAGAATGGCTTTCCAACATGGTTGTGGTAAAGAAGAAGAACGGAAAATGGCGAGTCTTTGTTGACTTTATGACCTCAACAAAGCTTGTTTGAAGGACCCTTTTCCTCTATCAAAAATTAACGAAATCATCGATGCTACTGCAAAATGTGAGAGATGATCAGTTTCTTATATGTTTAGTGGGGCTATCGCCAAATTTTCAGGTTCAAATCAGATCAGGAGAAAATGGCATTTATCACACTTGAGGACTCTATTACTACAAGGTTATACCGTTTAGACTAAAGAATGCCAAAGCCACATACCAAAGGATGGTTATAAAAATGTTTAGAGAACAAGTTGACAAGACAATAGAAGTATACATTGGCAACATAGTGGTTCAAAGGAGGATCGGGGCTGACCACTGGTCCGATCTTGAGAAAGTATTTGAGATCCTTAAAAGTATGGCTTACATCTCAATGCCGCTAAATGCGCCTTCAGTGTGAGGTCAAGTAAATTCTTAGGCATCTAGTGACCAAGAAAATGATAGAAGCTAACCTTAACCAAATTGCTTCTATTCAAAGGCTATACCAGCCAACAACGGTGAAAGAGGTACAAAGGCTAACAGGTATGGCTACAGCATTGAACTGTTTCATTAGTTGGTCCTTAGATCGATGCTAACATTTCTTTAAACTGCTAAAAGGAAAGCGTATTTTGCACTGGGATGAGGAATACGATCGAGAATTTGATGAATTAAAGAATTACCTAGCATCACCTCTATCTACTCTTACCCTAGAGAAAAACTCCAGTTATATTTGGTTATATTCGAACACTCAGTTGGCATAGTTCTAGCAAAAAAGGAAATCAAAACATAATAGGCGGTCTATTATGTAAGCAAAACAATGGCTAGAGTAGAACAAAGGTATACCCCATCGAAAAGTTGGTCCTAGTACTTGTTATTGATTCAAGGAAACTATCGCACTATTTTTTGGCCTACCTCACAGTAGTAGCCACTAAGCATTCACTCAAATTTGTGCTGAGAAAAGTAGACCTGTCTGGTAGAATGACAAAATAAGTAGTCAAGTTTTGGTCATACAATATTAGTTTCGTGTCACAGACTACAATCAAAGGACAGGTGCTCATGGACTTCATAGCTAAGTTTGTCTTTTAACAAGATACGGACCAATGCAACATGCTGAGAGTTGTCGGTGACAACATCTGGAAAGTTCAAGTGGATGGTGCCGTAATGAAAGAAGGTTTAAGGGTTGGAGTCCTGCTAACCTCACAAAAAGGCCTAATATATAGGCATGTTGTAGAATTAAGGATTCGAACAACAAATAAGGAAGCTGAGTACGAAGATATACTAATTGGACTTGAGTTGGCTTTGGGACAGTATGCTCAAATGATTGTCTTGTTATCAGACTTTCAATTGATGATCAACCAGCTTAATTGGGAATATAAAGTTCATGCAGATAACATGGTTAGGTACTATTAGAAGGCCTAAACATTAATCAGAAAGTTCATCAACATAAAGTTTAAGCTAACTAGGAGAAAAAAAAAAAAAAAAAAACTGAACAGATGCTTTGGCCACCGTAGGAGCAACCGAACAAGGCAACAAGACAAGGAGCATATGGAAAGGCTATTTCATCCAAGCATACAAGAACCAGGGCACGATGTGGTAACAAAGTCTCTCGCACCGAGCTGGATGGATCTAATCATTCAATACTTGAAGAACGACATACGAGCACAAAGTAGAAAGAAAACTACTAAGATTGGAAGCAAGGCCTCAAGGTTTTGGTTATCTCCCGACCAATAATTGTACAAGAAATCATTCAGCGGGCCCTATTTGCTTTGCGTTCACCTCAACTGAGTTCAAGACTTATTGATAGAATTACATAAAAGTAGTTGTGGAACACATGTCGGAGAACGATCCATGGCCGCTCGAGTAATGTCACAAGGATACTAGTAGCCCCACATGTAAAAAGATGCCATCTAGACAAATGCTAAAGATTCACCTGAATCCCTCACTAACCTACTTAAGAATTGGCTCTTCTTACCAGTCTATGGTTCTTTGCCCAGTTGGGTCTAAATATTGTCAGGGCCACTAGCTATGGCCTTTGGTAGACGACGGTGGCTCATCGTAGCAACTGACTATTTCACAAAATGAATTAAAGCCAAACTACTAAGCACCATAAAAAATTCTGACACGAAGAGGTTTGTATGGAAGAGCATAATTACTCGGTATGATGTTCTGTGGAGCTTGATCTTAGATAATGGTATGCAGTTTGACAGTAATGTGTTTAAGGTGTTTTGTTTAAACCTTAGGATTTAAAACCATTACTCAATGCCAGCATACCCTCAGAGCAATGGCCAAGCCGAAGGCTCCAATAAGACTCTACTAAACTGCATCAAGAAATGCCTAGAAAGCTATAGGACAATAGGTAGAAGAATTACCAACTGTACTCTAGGTATACAGGACTATTCCCCAACGATCTACTGGCGAAACTCTATTCTCATTCGCCTATGGAGCAAAGGCAGTTATACCATTGGAGATCAGCATGTCTATAATCCAAACACTGGCCTTTTTGCAAGAAAATAATGATATGGCAATCGAAAGGAATTTAGATTTACTTGATGAAAAAAATGAACTAGCTCAGATTAGATTGGTCGCGTACCAATAATAGTTGAGAAAGTTAAGCAGCAAGCACATTCGACTGAGGTGTTTTAGTTTCGGCGATCTGGTTCTTAGAAAGGTGATGTTGGCAACAAGAAATCCCACTGAAGGCAAGTTGGGCCTAAACTAGGAAGGCTCTTACAAAGTCATCGAGGTAGTTGGTAATGAGGCTTATTGTTTGGAAGATATAGAAGGCGGAGAAATTATGATTTTATGGAATGTCACCAATTTGAGAATTTACTATCATTAAGAAACTCGATGTAAAAGTGGAACCATGAATGACAATCTTTGTTGAAACATTTGCTTGTTTGTGGTAGATGATTGTTGTTGACAAATTGAATACTTAGCACAAGGCCACGGTTTAGCCACCTGACCTACCCAGGTTGGCCATAGCAATACCTAGCGCAAGGCCAAAGTTTAGCCACCTAACCTATTAACATAGTCACACCTAATGTAAGGCCACAGTTTGGCCATATGATCTACTCAGGTCGGCCATAGCCACACTTGGCACAAGGCTATGGTTCACCCACATGACTTGCTCAAGTTGACCATATATATACCTAGTGTAAGGCCACCTAACCACTCAGGTGAGCCACAACCATGCCACTCGCGAAGCCACTAGCTTGGCCATCTAACTCACTAAAGTCAGCCATGATTACAAGCCTTGTTACTTACAACACTGTCTCATGATTATTTACAAGTATGGAAGTTCGGACAAATCTTATTACTTATAAAATTTTCTCATAATTATTTACAAGTACAGGAGTTCGGATAAATGCTGCTACTTATAAAATTCTCTTATAATTATTTACTTATGAAACTTTCTTATAAAGTTTTTTTAATTATTTACGAACTCTCGTGCTCAGATGAATCATGTTCAAGCTTCCTTAAAATATAGAGATTTCCAACACTTGAAGTAAAAGAAAACATACAAGGAAAAGGCTCTTTCATTAATAAGGGGTGGCCAACCCCCAAAAGCTTTAAGAATTAAAAAAAAAAAAAAAAAAAGAATAAAGAAAACTTAAACCTAGCTACATGCTTGGATCCTGACTAACCTCTTCATTAGTTCCACTAGAAGTTTGATTGGCTTCATTGCTGCATCCTTTCTGACTATTGCTGACCTTACCACTCTTTCTTCCCTGATCATTATAAACACGGTTGCCTCATCTTCGTCATTATCTAGGGGGACAAACTCTTGCTCGTCCTTCAGCTATTTGAAAAAAGTATAAAGCTTAGAGTTAAAAGATTGGTCGACTTTGTTGAGAGCGTCTATCCAACTGTTTTGATAGTATGTGTTTGTCATGATGAACACTTACTTTTGATAATCATTACCAACAGCTTCATATCCTTCCAAGTAAGCTTTTCTCCTTTCCTCTTATAGTTTATTCTCAACTCTAGCCAATCTCTTGTCTGCAATTTCAAAACCTTTCTACATGGCGGTGAGATCGGCCTCCAAACATTTGTTCTTCTCGGAGAGCTCCTTATTATGAAGATAAACAAACTTAAAGTTCTCCTCGACCTTCTTAGCTCAAACACACTGAGTCTTAGCTACTGACTTGGCTGTGTCTAAGCTTTCTAATATGCGCCTTTAGCTGATCAGCATCTTTAAAGAATTCTATGGCCTGCGAGTAAGGAAAATAAGAAGTTTCGGATTCTTTTCGCAAAAGACTCTAATGAAAAATTTACCCAAGCTGACCAAGAAAAAGTACTGCACCGACTAGAAGAACCATACTTGATCGGGCAGGTTCGTGATTTACTCTCGACCATTAATAAGCGTCGCAATGTTGGCAATCGACATCGCGACGCCCTAATCGGATATTGCGGACTCTCTAGTCATGATTAGTCAAGACCGATCATTAGGTTGAGGATGAAATTCTTACCCCGCTGAGCTGTGGTAGGTTGGTTATCAAGAATGATACGCTAGCTACTGCTCAGATTATCGCTGATTATAGTTGGCTGCCCTTTCGTTACTCCCTCACCACGAGCTGTCAGAGGTGAGTGTGGATGCAGAGGCAGAGGCGTGCTAGCCTTTTGCTTCTTGCTAGCTTCCTTCCTACCCTTGCTACTTGGTCTTTTCCCGATCGCAGCCAATAAGTTTCTTGGCAGCATGTCATCTTTGCAAGATGGAAGTATCGCAACTGTCACTGATTGAAGGACTCTGATAGGAAAATTCCCAAAGTTTATGATGTAGTTGATTTGGTCTTCATTAACGCCCAGTAGAAGAGCGGTGAAACTCCGATGCGTGGTCTTATATCCAAGCAGGATAGGAGTTGTCCGAGAAAGTCCCTTCAAAGGGCCTTCTCCCTTATAAAAGAAAACTTTTAGCAATTTGGCCAAAGTTTACACTGAGGGTTGGTAACCCTTTTGTTGAAATCTTTGGCTATAAGTAAAGAAGAAAACAAAAATTAATATCCGATTAATTAAAAGAAGCAGAAGATGAGTTTTAAGTGTAAACAAGATAACTACCTACACCCCTCATGAAGTTCTCCTAGCAACCACTACCATTTCTCGCTGACCAGGATATAGTCACCTAGTAAGTTCTTATTCGAGTTAGGTAGGGCATGAAACAAATAGTATTCTGCTCGGCATTTCAGATAATATCACCTATTCTTTGATGGGATTATGGCATAATATTGAAGTATCTGCTGGGCCTCAAGTTGACCCTCAGGATTCGGTTGGGCTTTATTACTCTGGCTAGGATCTTATACCTATTTCGAGTTAACTATCCAGGGCATATACCTATGGTTGGAAGAAAGTGACGAACCAAGGGTTTGAGTGAGAGAGTTATCCCATACTCTTTAATGGCCACTAGCGGCCATCGCACCTATTTAAATCCCCTATTTCCTGTTATATAGAAGTCACCCTCGTCAAGCAAAGCTAGCAAAACTAAAGAGAGTATCTGGTACCTATCTCTAAAGGTTTGCATACCCCCCGATTTCCTAAGAGCGTTGGAAAACTTTCCTATTGAGAAAAAGAAAAATGAATATAGTAACAGTGAAGAGATGAAGAAATGGATAATCAAACACTCACCCTAGGCATGATATGGTAAAAGAGTGTATGATCGAACACATGATTAGCTCAGACAAGGTAACACTGAGAGAGATACAAAGCGCTGAGTTTGTGAGAGTTTTAGGAATCAAAGGCGTGAAAAATCCTTTAAAATACAAAGAATATGTATATATGGAGAAAGTAAATGGGCAGACTCTGAAAAGACAGCACACTATATTTATAATGAAGTGACCTTTGGCGTGGCCCACACGCTACGCACATGCGGCGGTGATGCTTGAGCTGGGCTATTTATGGCCCACTGACATCCCTCAACCGTGTTATGAGAATATACACATGCAGTCAAAATCATTCCTAGCTCTTTTTCGTGTTCTGAGCGCTCACACATATAGAAGTTGGGGGCAGTTGGATGGCTATTAGCCACGTGGCATGCATCCATCTCCTGCTGTCATTGCGCTATGGTTCATGACGACTAGGGTATGGATAACACGTGCTAATAAACTTATAAGTAGATAAGAAACAAAGGAAAATGTATGTCTTAAAAACTGAAAAAACGTGATATAGGAATTGGAATAGTATTCTTCCTTTTTAAGATTTTAACTTGACCATTGGAGGGGCGTTCGACTAAATAATCCCCAGTTGACAATTTTCATTTCAGGACTCAAGTCACCGATAAAGGAGCTTAAGACACCAACATCGTTAGGAACCTATCCAACCAAATCAGACACAACTTTGAACCTAGTCAGTCCAGTCGACAAAATAACTTGATAAACTTACTCTAGTCTATATTATAAAAAATAATATATATATTTAAAATACTTAATAATTGATAAGGGGTTTTACATAACTTGAGAAAACCAAAAATATTACACGTTTTTGATAAAATAAAATGACTCTCAAAATTCAAAATAAATGTTTAGCACTAATAAATGTTTAATACAAACAAATATCAAAATAATCAAAATTTTTTACAGTACGTTCATATTATTATATATACATATACATACATATTTGTATTATATATAATACCATTATCATATATAAGAAAGTTAACAAGTAGAGCCTTAAGCATGGTTCATTTAATAAATAGATTCAAAAGGAGTCACAAACTCATGAATAGTTCATGAATGACTTGATTTTTTGATACACCTAATAATAGAACAACATTGTTGGATTAGGATGTTAAAATGTTACAAAGTGATAGTTGCGCTAACTTAGTTTGTATTAGGGTAAGCTACACTTAGATCTCCGAAACAGTTGTCTAATTACATATAGATCTCATTAACATTTAAAATTTACAAAAATCTTTCTTATTTTGAAAAGTTACTAACCATAGACTACCTTCCCTTCTGTTAGTTTAAACTTAATTTCATTAAAATAATGACTTTTTAGACAAAATTACCCTCAACTTAATTAATTAATCATAAATTGATCTCCTTTAGCAACAACTACACTATTTTCCTTTCCATCGACTCTAATCCAACCCATACCATATCTCTTTACATGGACATTGGTAGCAATCTCGTCTGGTTTCCTTGCCACCCCTTCGAATGCATCCTCTATTAAGGAAAATACAACCCTTCCACCGTTTCTAACTCTTCCTTCATTAACCTCTCTCCTTCAGCCATGCTTGCCTCCTACAAGTCACGGGCATGCTCTACCGTCCACTCATCTCTCTCCTCCTCTGACCTCTGCCCCATCGTCTTCTGTAATCAATCGAGATATTCAATTGTGCCACATTTTTTTGCTCGTTGGTGGACTACGCTTACGATGATGAAATCTTAATCAAAATCGAAATCGAGATGTCCAATTTTAGGTGTGCTCACAGTGCCCTCGGCGAGCCCATCGGCATTGCAGGATTCAGTCGTGGAGTGCTTTCACTACCGACACTACACTTAGGGAACTGATTCTCTTACTGTTTGGTATCTTATGTAAGAAAAATTAATGATTCAATATGTGCGGTCACAAATTTAATTTTTAAATGTGCAATGCTATCTTAAAGTTTAGCCAATTAATTGTGATCTATAAAGTTTAATTTTAGGTTATTAGGTATTTTATTTGTCATGGAATTAATGTGTAGAAACCAGATTGGTATTTCTAAGTTGATAAGGGGTAAATTTAGAAATATTGAACTAAGGGTAACTGAGAGTTTTTAGTTATATATATATAGGTCATGATTCCTAAAAGAACGTAGGGGTTTTCTGATATCTCTGTATCCCCATCAACAGAGAAAATCATAAGAACCTACGTATCTTTTGGAAGATCATAACCTGTTCAACTAATCAAAACAGTGGATTCAAGTACGCTTCCGCTATTTGTATTCTTTATATTCTCTTGAATTGAGATGGGTATTTAGAAATCATGTTTATATTATAATATTCAAATATAATCTTGGTTGTATATATTGTTTTAAGTCTCAGTAATTTTCTACAAGTGGTATCAGGGCCATCCCAATCATCATGAACCATAATGCAGTGATGACTGGAGTGTATATATTGATGACTTTTGAATATATTGAAGATTAATTTTAGGTTTTTAAAATTTTGAAATTTTGGATTATTTAATTTTTTTTGTCAGAAATTATTTATCTTTCGTTTCAATTTGGTAACAAAATTTTTTGGTAATTTTCGAAAACTCGCTGGCCAATATCTTCATTTGTTTGTCTTGAAAGTTTTTTTTTTTTTTTTAAACTTTGTTGATCCACAGGTTCCTAATGTTGCCTATAAAAAAACATATATATATATATATAAGCATACACTGGAATGTGAATTCAGGGAATGACCTGTGATCAGGTCTTGCCGACGTTGACCGAATCATTGGAAGCCTTGTTTGATTGTTGTTTCTATAGTATTAGCTCAGGTTTATGGCTCATCTAATCTTTATATTTAAAAAAAAAAAAAAGACTCATGATTGGAAACCGTGAAAATCAAAAGGGATTTTTTGTTTTTTTATAACGAAAGACCAATTTTGTAACTTATAGCGAAGGGTTGCTGTGCCAATTTAATTTAATTTGATTTGACTTTTTCTAAATTATAATAATTATAAATTGATTAAGAAATCAATTATAAATTTAAATAATGGTATTTTTTTTATTTATCTAATATTCTAAATAGACTAGTTGACACAACATGTCACTAACTTGACCTCTCTTGTGAAGATTAGTTTATTGGAATAACTAAATGGTTGTATGTGTGTATTGATTCATACAAATATTGGCAGGTCTAAAGGAAGGTTGATATTTGACCCAATTACAAACACACTTGTGGTGGTAAACATGCGATAATTATTAAGTTTCTATGTGAAAAGTATGTCAATCCAAAGATAGGCTTATTATTTGATAGGAGTTATTGTCAATGTTTGATTATTGCAATAATAGTATCATTTATAATTAATATTATTGTCTAAAGACTTAATATTAATATTGTGCTGAGTATCTTGAGATAAGCATATCCTTATTTGAATTTATTGACTTTTAATTATGGATCTTAATGTAAGCATGACTTTTATTTGGTTATTTTTGTTTTCTATATAGTTAATATGTCTGCTACTATTATATCTGCCAACATAAATTCAATTCCCATGCTGAATGGAACAAACTTTAAGGATTAGAAAGAGAACATATTGATTGTTCTTGACTGTATGAATCTAGACCTTGCGCTTAGGATTGAGTAACATACTTTTCTTACAGACGAAAGTTCACCTGATGACATGAGAAACTCTGAGAAGTGGGATCGTTCAAATCACATAAGTCTTATGATCATTAAGCACGGCATTCTGAAGGGATAACTAATGCCAATGAGTTCCATGTCCAAGTTGAGAAGCGTTTTGCGAAAAATGATAAGGCTGAAACAAACACGCTTTAGCAAAGCTTGATTTCAAGGAAGTATAAAGGCAATGAACATAAGAGAGTACATCATGGAGATGTCTCACATTGCTTCAAAACTTAAGGGACTAAAGTTTGAGCTGTCTGATGACTTGTTCGTGCATTTGGTGTTGATATCACTTCTTGCACAATTCAATTACTTTAAGGTCAATTATAACTACTAAAAGGAGAATTCCTCTCTAAATGAGCTTATCTCATATTGTGTGCAAGACGAAGAAAGGTTGAAGTAGGACAAAACTGAAAGTGCTCACTTGGCAAGCGCCTCTAAGGATAAGGGCAAGAAAAGAAAGAAAGAATACAAAGCTGCCGCTAAGGGTCCAGCCTAAAAGAAACAGTAACATAATAATGAAAGTTACTTTTTTTTGTAATAAGTCTGGACATATGAAGAATGATTGTGCCAAATATCACGCTTGGCGTGCAAAGAATGGTACAATTTTTGCTTTGGTCTGTTATGAGACTAATTTAGCTTCCGTATCTAGAAACGCTTGGTGGTTAGATTCTGGTACTACTACTCACATAAGTGTTTCTATGTAGGGTTGCCTGAGCTATCGAAAGCCAAATGATGGTGAAAGATATATCTTTATGGGTGATGGCATATCGGTGAAAGTTAATGTAATAGGCACTTTTAGGTTATTATTAGAAACTGGTTATTATTTAGATTTGAAAAACACTTTTGTTGTACCGTCATTTAGACAGAATTTGGTTTCTATTTTCTTATTGGATAAATCTGGATATTATTGTTCATTTGGAAACAATCAATTTAGTCTTTCATTGAATTCGAATGTTATTGCTACTAGTTCATTATGTACATATGATAACATATATTTACTTGATACTGTTACGTCATATCATGAAACATTGCATGTGGAATCACGTGATACTAAACGTAAATTAAATAAGAAAAATTCAGCATTATTATAGTACAAGCGATTAAGTTATATATCAAAAGATAAAATTTGGAGACTTGTGTCTGATGACATTTTGGATTCTTTCGACTTTTTAGACTTTAATGTCTGTGTTAATTGTATTAAAGGAAAACAGAACAAAACTAAGAGATTAGGTGCCAACAGAATTTCAGAAGTCTTAGAACTGATACATGCAGATATTTGTGGACCATTTCCCTACGGCTTCTTGGAATGATCAACAATATTTCATAACATTCATAAATGATTACTCACGCTAGAGGTACCTATATCTCATTTATGAGAAATCCCAGTCATTAGATGTGTTCAAAACTTATAAAGATAAGGTTGAGAATCAACTCAACAAAAGAATTAAGAGCGTTGGGTCTGATCATGGTGGTGAGTACTATGGTAGATATGACAGGTCTGTAGAATAACGTCCAAGACCATTTGCTAAATTCCTAGAGGAATGTGGAATTGTTCCACAGTATACCATGCTAGGGTCCCCTAATATGAATGGTGTAACTGAAAGACGAAACAGAACCCTAAAAGATATGGTAAGGAGCATGATTAGTCATTCCACCTTACCAGAATCGCTCTGGGGAGAAGCAATAAAGACCGCAGCTTATATTCTTAACAAAGTACCAACTAAAGCAGTTGCCAAAACACCTTATGAGCTCTGGATAGGCAAAAAACCTAGTTTAAAGCATTTTCACATTTAAGGATGTCCAGCTGAGGCAAGGCATTATAGGCCACATAAAAAGAAATTGAACTCCAAAACAATGAGCAGTTACTTTATTGGTTACTCTGTGCGATCAAATGGCTACAAATTTTATTATCCCACACTTAGGTCAATTTTTGAAACGAGAACCGCAACATTTTTTAAGGATGTTGAATTTAGGGGGAATAATAAGGTTAAAGACATTATCTTTGAGGAGGATTCAGTTTCGATTCCTACTATTGTTTATGATAATGTACAGACTTCTATGCCTGTCATTGATCAGGAAGAAAATCAGGAACCTCAACAAGACAATATTACAGAACCTCCCATTCAAAATGAGATAATTATTCTAGAAAAACAAAATCAACAACCTCAAGAACTAAGAAGATCCACAAGAGAAAGGAGAAGTGCTATCCTAAATGATTATATAGTATTTCTTCAAGAATATGATGAAGATATTGGAATGATAGATGATGAGGAGTATAAGTCTATGTAAGACAATAAAGTTAGGGATCTTGTTTTATTACTAGAAGGTATGAAACCCATTGGTTGCAAATAGATATTTAAAACCAAGAGGGATTTAAAAAGTAATGTGAAAAGGTATAAGGCTTGTCTTGCAGTTAAAGGCTTTACCCAAAAGAAAGGCATCGACTTCAAAGAGTCTTTCTCTCCGGTTTCTATGAAAGACTCTCTAAGGATGATTATGGCGCTTGTTGCACATTTTGATCTTGAGTTACACTAGATGAATGTTAAGATGGCGTTTCTCAATAGAGACATTGGTGAAACAATCTATATGGTACAACCAAAAAACTTTTTGTCTCGAGGCCCAAAGAATATGGTTTGCAAATTAAATAAATCCATCTATGAGCTTAAACAAGCTTCCCGTCAGTAGTACCACAAATTTCATCAAGTAATTATCTCGTTTGGTTTTGAGGTAAATGCTATGAATGATTGTATGTATCATAAGTTTAGTGAGAATAAGTTTATTTTTCTGCTTTTATATGTTGATGACATATTGTTACCACAAATGATATAGGCGTGTCACACGAAACCAAGAAATTTCTCTCAAAGAATTTTGAGATAAAAAATCTTGGTGACACCTCTTTTGTATTAAGAATTCAGATATATCGAGATGGCTCTCAAGATACTCTCGGATTATCACAAAAGAGGTATATCAATAAGGTACTTAAGATTTGGCATACAAGATGGTAAACCAGGTGACACCCTTATTGTTAAGGGAGACAAATTTAGTCTCAATCAGTGCCTTGAGAATGACCTTGAAGTTAAGGAGATGCAGAAGATTCCCTATACATCAGCTGTTAGGAGTCTAATGTATGCTTAACTTTGTACACGTCCAAATACAACATTCATTGTTGGAATGCTAGGTAGATATTTAAGCAATCCTAGTATGGACCATTAGAAAGCAGTTAAATGGGTTATGAGGTACTTACAGAAAACAAAAGATTACATGCTTACATATAGGAGATTGGATTAGTTGGAGATCTTAGGGGTATTTTGACTTCCGATTATGCTGGATGCCAAGATAGTTGGAGGTCTACTTCAGGCAACATTTATCTGTTGGTTGGAGGAGCTATTTCTTGGAAGAGTACAAAGCAAATGCTCATAGCATCCTCTACCATAGAAGCAGAATTTTTGGTGCATTACGAAGCATCCAACCACGGAATATGGCCACAGAATTTTGTCATTGGGTTGCACATTATAAAGGATATAGAAAGACCACTTAAGATATTTTGTGACAATAAGTCAGCAGTTCTATATTCCAATAACAACAGAAGTTCATCTAAGTCAAAGCATATTAACATAAACACTACAAGAAATAGCATCTTTAGCGACCACTTTTAGCGACCAAACCGCAATTTGGTCGCTA
>JAVXUM010000011.1:12014750-12027003 GCA_035590655.1 Pouteria glomerata | reverse complement strand
ACCTTCAAGATAACCAAGTTTTCTTCTTAGTTCCTCTTCAACACTTAAAAAGGAGACTACTCTTCTTCCAAATGAAACTAGAGCATGGAGGACTTACCAATGGTTCAAGAAGATCTTCTTCTCTGCTTCTTCTTCTTCCCTCCTCTCTTTTCTTTCTCTCCTTTCTTTTTCCCTCTTCTTCCTTGGCCGAATGTTCTTTCTCTCTTAAGCTTTCAAGAGTTGCTTTGGTGATGCTTTGAATGGGGTAAAACAAAAGGGCCGAACACTTATACATACCCACATGAAGTCACGTGGAAGACTTGTCTTCCATTTGCTCACTTAGCCATCTAGTTCTTCTTCAACCAAGTTTCTTAAACTCTCCTTACAAATTTAATTATACCAACCAAATGGTTTCCCAAGAGCCAATCACAATCTTCCACATGGCAATCTTTAACTTTCACCATATATATATATATATATGTATCTACACCCATTTGGCCAGCCAATACCTTCACCACCACCAATTCATCCATTATATATATATAGAAGAACACAAAAGTCTTCTAAATTAATGCTCATGGTCCCACCACCATTAATTGCCAATTTCTACTCCATAAAAGCCAATTGAGAAAGAAAACAAAAGAGTTGGTCTTCCAATCCTTTTTGGCCAAGCTTCCTCTCCCTTTCCATGACCAAGGCTTGGTCAAAATCAATTGGTGTTGGCTTGGTCAAAATCAAACCTTCAAAATTCACATAGCCGAACAAAGTGGAACAACACTGGAGTAGCTCGGGCACCTGGCGTGGAAATCCTTGGGCGCATGGCCAGCTCAGGCGCCCGCTTGAGCATGGGCTCGAGCACCCGCCGAGAGCAAAAAACTAAGCTGGGTATTGCAGACCACCTCGGGCGCCCACCTGTGCATGGGCTCGGGCGCCGCCGAGGCTGGTTTCCTCCTAGAAACTCCAGACAGCACCTTCAACACTTGAACCAACCAAGTTAATCTCAAGGCACCTGTTGAACGCTTAAACTTATGCAAGTTCAATTCAAATGCTATTTTCATTCACCTCAAGAACTCAGGGTATTACAAGATAATTCACTCAACACTAGAGGATTCTACATAGTATCTAATTGTATTTGTCATAGTGCTGTGGAGACCTATCATCATCTCTTCCTGGATTATCCTTTCTCTAGACAGGTATAGCATGACTTCTTCAGATTATTTAAATTTTGTAGATATGATTTTTAGTCCATCATTGCTATGCTTCTTCACCAATTCTCCTTCTGCAAGTAATATTAGAATGATCAATACTTGTTATATTTTCTGGCATATATCAAAAGGCTACAATGTGTGCAAATTTGGTGGTGCTGCCTTCCATATACCAGTGATCATTCACCACATACTCACAGACCTTCATTTGCTTGGGTTGGCATTTGGTGAATCGTAACTTTGTGGAGATTCTTCTTCTAGCTCGAGTTAGGTAAGTGAGACTTATTTCGCAGATCTGCCCTCCCCTGTTATTACATATTAATATTATGATGTTCATTTATTGTCATTATTATTACTGCATGTTATGTATGTTTCTATTATGTATCATGGGTACAAGTGGATTAGTACTTATATCCCTATAGATTGTGTTGCAGATGCAGAACCTGCAAATTACGTGGGGCTTGGTATGCTAGACTTAGTTTTATTTTATTAGAGTTGATGTTATTATCTTAATCATTTGGGAATGTAATATTTTAATTTGGACTTACTCAGTATGGTTGTAAGGCCATAAGACCAAGAGATTATATTAGGATTATGCTGAAGCACTGTTGCCTGGTTTGACCAAGACTTAATTATTAAGGTAAATTACATGTACTTCCTCTTAACATTTTAGTAATTACACTTGGCACACATAACATTTAAAAGTTACACTTACCTTCCTTATTTTAAAATATTGTTAACATTAACCCCTTTCGATAAAATCAATCACTAAAACCTAACAAAAAATGTTAAAATAACTAAAATTTTAGGCATTTTTTTTTGTTTTATCTCTCTTTCACATTTTTATCAATTTTCTTTACAAAAATCTCAAAAATGAGTAAAACATGAGTAACAACGTAAAGTTTTTGAGGATTTTTGTAACAAAAATTAACGAAATGTGAGAGAATGAGTAAAATAAAAAAAAAAAAATCTAAAATTTTAGTTAGTTTGATATTTTATATTAATTTGTAATGACTAGTTTTATCAAAAGAGGGTTAATGTTAAAAATATTTCAAAATAAGGGAGGCAAGTATAAATTTTAAATGTTATGGGTACTAAGTATAATTATCTAATGTTAAGGGGAATAGATGTAATTTACCCCAATTATTATTATCATTTTGTAGTTATTTACTGTGAATGTTTGCTCCAAAGTTATTATGGCTCTAATCAGGGTTAAATTTGATATATGTATGTTGTGTGTGATATATTTCACTCACCTCTCGAGTCACGAAAACTAAGACATGACACTACTTCTAAGCAGCCCTAGTTTCATTTGCTCCTTGCAAATATGGATCTCTCTTTTACCAATAGCATTGTAGCACACTGCATCGTGATAACACTAGTGTCATTAAAATTGCCAATAATGACGTTTTTTATAAGCGTACAAACCATATAGAGATGAATTCCCATTTTACTGGACACCACGTCATGCAAGGCATGCTCCAATTGCACCTTCTCCCCTCTACCAACTAGCTGGCTAATATCTTCATCAAATTTCATTGACTTAGTCATCATCATGAATTTGTACTCAAACTCAAGTTAGTATCTTCTTTACCCTCAAGTTTGACGAGAGTGTTGACATTTATAAATCATGTTGATTTAATTATATATATGTTGGCTGTTTGGAATATAAGTTGATCGATTGTATAGATAGGAATTAGCATAATTTTCTTCCTTTGATTTGTATTTCCCTAATTTAGTTCTTAGCCTATGCCTATATAATGCTCAAAATACACAATGCATTTTTTCTTCTTCAACCTTCAATTCTTTATCTCTTTCTCGATTTCAACAGTATTATTTTCTTAAATTGTACCATCATTGAGGAGAACCTGTTAATAGGATTAGAAAAACGAGAAGCTACTAACTTTTCAAGGCGTATGGTTAGCATTTGAAATTCGAAACATAATTCTAATTGCCTCACTGGTTTACTGAAATCAACTCTATATAACTGAATGAGTGTTTCAACGAAACAAATGAAACGTAAACCATAAAACCGAATAAATGAAAGCTTTGAATGGAGCATGAATCCGAACTGCAAACAAATCAAGCGTACAACAAATTACTCAGACAAATTTGTTAAAAATTCATTTATATTCATTTGCTAAAATAAAGTTACACTTTTCAAACTCAAAAAGTAAACAAGGCAAGGTCAAGCCAAAAAAAAAAAAAACCTCCTGAACGTGCGTCGAATTAGATTATCAAAGACTGCTCAACTTTTAACAACTTGAATTTTCTAATTAATAATTTGAACTACTCATTATTTGTTAAGTTAGAAAAACTTATGGTTTGTTTTTCTATTTTTTATTTTCTGTTTTTGTTTTTTATTTTTTATTTTAAATTTATTTTTCATTTTACACTTTTAAAAATAAAAATAAAAAATCAAAACGTATTTGATTGCTTATGTTTTTAAAATCTATTTTAAAAAACAGAAAATAAATTTACATACGAAATGCAAAATGTCAAAAAGTCATTTTGAACATGTTCAATCAAAAACAAGAAAAATTTCAAAACATAACATTTTCTATTTCTCTGCTTTGGGATTTTTAAAGCATAAAATACATAAAATAAAAAATAAAAAAATAAACCAAATGAAACCTTATGTGTTTGTTCGATAAATTTATTTATCAAATGCTCGAGAACAAATTCAATTAGAGACAAGCATGCTAAACTTGCCAGCAAATCTAACAAACAAGTTTGAACGAAAAATTTCAATCTCATTCAAAAATCAGCTCAAGCTTTTGCTCGCTAATAAAACTAAACAAAGAAGCCTAAGCAATTCAATACATAACTTGTTTTCAACGCTACGGCTCCTCCTACATCGAAATATTTGAGAAATGATATTTAAAGATTAGCTCATTATAAAGAAAACGGCTACAGCTTTCTCCAACAACAATATGAGCTAAAAAGCTACAGCTTTCTCCAACAATATGAACTTCAATCATTTTATGTTATAGTCGCTTTTTACACAAATTACAACCGAAAAAAGAAAACACAAATGACAAGACAGAAGCGTGCCCAAAGAACTGGAAGCCAACTCCGAGAGATGCAACACCCTTGCTACATCCAGAACCCACCCCCTCATCAATTCATGGCACTGCAAGCACAAAATCCAAAATGGTAGAAGTCAATTCTTTTTTCTTTTACTTTTTTTTTTTTCCGGTTGAGAGAAAGTAACAATCATTTAAAAAAAAAAACAAAACAGCCAATTGTGAAGGAATGAAAAAGAATAAAAGCATCCAAAACTTGTCGAGTAAGCCCAGGGAGAAATACGAACCATAGATTTTAATTAGTACCCTCATTCTCCACAGCAGACACAGCGTCTTTGCCCCCACAAGCTGCCAAAGGTGAATCCATCTGATTGCTAGAATCACCCAAGGAGCTACCGTCGGAGACATCTGAAGCAAGCTTGTCATGAGCAACATCAATATTTGGGATGGAATTCATCGGAAGTGCTGCTGGAGTACCCTCCATATTAGTCCCAACGATTGGGTTCTCTTCAATCATGTCAGAAGAACCAGCAGTTAGCTGCCGGATCTCGAGCATTTTGTGGGCAGCAGGCTCAACAATGGCAGGAGACTCTCTTTCCAAAATTCTCTCCTCCAAATTTTGGTTCTCAGCCACCAGAGGCACAGGCTTGGGCTCTGAAACAAGACCCTCATCCAGAATAGTATCATTCATTTGTTGTTCTTTTGCACCTTCCTTCCGAGATTGATCATCCTCACACTTATCAAAAGTTAAATCCAAAATGGAAGCTGCTGTTGGTGGAGGGTCAATAATGAGAGCGGGTGTTTCCAGATCTGAAGATGTTCTCACCTCCATACATTGCTTCTCAGTCACCACAGAAACTGTCTCCTCATCCACAACAATATCTTTCCTTTCCAGCACTTTGGTGTCCTCCCTAGATTGCTCCTCATGCTCGTCCACCCCAAGGTCCAAAATAGGGAGTTCAGTTACAGGGATTTCACGTGGAGAATCAATAATGGAAGAGCCTGCTCCCAAACTAGTTGTTCTCTCCTCCAAACTTTGCTTCTCAGTCACCGCAGGAAGCCCCTCATCCGGATCAGCATGGTTCCCTCCTTGTTCTCTTGTACCTTCCTTCCCACATTGATCCACACACTTGTCCATTTGAAGGTCCAAAACTGAAGCTTCTGTTTCAGGTATTTCATGTCCAGTGTCAGTAACAGGACAGGAAATTTCCAAAGTCGAAGATGTTCTCTCCAAACTTTGATTCTCAGTCACCACAGGAATTCCCGCATCCAGAACATTATCCTTCCTTTCTAGTTCTTTTGTATCTTCCTCCCCAGGTTTATCTTCACACTTGTCCACCGCAAGGTCCAAATTTGCACCTGCTGTTTCAGGAACTACAGCATCAAGAGAATGAACCTCAGGTTCAAGCTTGGTTTCAGTTTCACAAGCCTCAGGCCTCAAAAGCACCACCTCCTGCAAAATAGGGTTGCTCTCCTGTGCTTTTGTATTAACATCCATCTTTACAATTTCATTATAAAAGACTGGAGCTCCTATTTCCAAAGTTGACGAAGTTGACAACTTTTCTCTCTCCAAACTCCTAGCCTCAGCAACCCTGAGCTCCGGACCACCTGCCTCATTGACTAGAGGACCTCTCAGTTCCTGTCCTTTCGTATCATCCTTCCAGTGATCCCCACGCTTGACCATGGTAGGGTCCAAAACTGAAGCTTCTGTTTCCACAACTGAACCATCAGAAATGGCAGATTTCTCACAAGGCAAGTTCTCAGATGGCTCAGCACTGAGATGGACAGTTGAAGTGCTGTCCACAATAGTTTCCACCATAAAGTGTTCTTTCACCACATCTCTTTGATCAGCAACATTATCTAAAGACCCAACCTGAAGCAAGGTTTCAGGTATACAAGCCTGGGGCGCAGAAACAAAAGGCTCCTGCAAAATAGGATCATTACTCCCTTGTTCTGCTTTATTTTCCTTCTCTTTCTTTCCAACTTCAGGATCAAAAACTGGTGCTGCATTATCAAACTTCGACAAATAAAACTTATTCTCCTCCAAAGTGATAGACTCAGCCACCCTGATCTCTGGAACAACTGCCTCATTAATAAGAAAATTTCTCATTTTACACCCTTCAGCATCATCCTTCACAATATCCACATGCTTGTCCGTTGTAAGGTCCAAAATGGGAGATGTCATGCCCATAAACGACGCATCAGGAGGACATTTCTCACTAACAACATTTTCAGATGGCTCATTAGTGAGAGGAAATGCTGAACAGTCCTCCACATTAGTCCCCTCTATCGAGTTTTTGACAACTGAATCTCTCGGATCTGTCGCATTTTCTGAAGGCTGGGCCTCAAGCTTGGTCTCAGTTTCACAAGACTCAGGGTCTGAAATAAAAGGCTCCTTCAAAATATGAGCATTGGTCTCCTCCACTACTGCATTGACCTCCTCCACTTTCTTTTCAATTTCAGGACAAACACCTGGGGCTGCCTCTTCCAAGGTTGACAAAGACATACATGTGCTATGCTCCAAAATCTTAGTCTCAGCCATCCCGAGCTCAGGAACAGATACCTTGTTCCTCAGAGGACCTTCCATTTTTTGTTCTTTTGAAACTTCCCTCCCATGGTCCACACACATTTCCATTTCACAGTCAAAAACTGAAACATCAGAAGGTGGTTTCTCATGAGGCACATTATCTGATGAGTCAGCATTGAGAGGAACATCTGAAGTGCCCCCTGCATTAGTCCCTAATGTCAAGTTTTCTGCAGCTAGCTCTTTTGAATGATCCAAATTTTCAAAACCACCGGCATCAATCTCAGTCTCAAGCTGACAGACCTCAGGCATTGAAACAAGAGTCTCCCGCAGAACAGGGTCATTGCTCCCTTGTAACCCTGTACCAACTTCAATCTCAGTCTTTTGACTTTTAGATGTAACAACTGGAGCCTCTGTTGCCATGCATGATAAAGTAGAAAACTTCTCCAAACTCTTATCAGCCACACCTGACTTTAGAAAAACTTCCCCATTTACAACAAGAGATTTCATTTCTAGTTCATTTACATTTTCATTCCCATATTGATTCTCATATTTGTCTGCTTTAAGTTCCAAACCTGAAGATGCCGTTTCCAAAACCGAGGAATCAGGAGCAGGAGATTTCCCGCAAGGCTCATTTGATTTCTCACCATTTGGAGAAAAATATGAAGTTACCTCCACATTAGTCCCCCCCATTGAGTTTTCTGCCACATTTTCCAAAGAGCCAGCATTGAGATTGCTTTCAAGTGCATGAGCCTCGGGTTCCAAAACAGCATCATGCAAAATATGATCACTGCTCTCTTGAGTTTCTGAGTCAACACCCTTTTCAGTTATTTCAGCTTCAAGAACAACAGGTGAAGATGATTTTTCCAACATTGACAAAGTATTCTCGCCGGGCCCTGAAACATCATCTAGAACAGAACATTTTAGTTCTCGCTCTTTTGCCTCTTGCTTCCCATCTCGATCCTTGTCCACCGTAAGGTTCAAAACTAAAGAGTCACGAAAAGTAGGTTTCCCACAAGGGCCAGCATTGAGAGGAACAATTGAAGTGCGCTCAAGATTAGTACCCATTAGCAAGTTTTGATCTACTAGATCTCTTGAATTCTCCACACTTTTAAAAGAACCAGCAACCGGCTTGGTTTCAAGTTGCAGAGGAGGATCATCTCTCTCCTGCATTCCTGGAGAAACATCCTGAGTGTTTAGGATTTTAGGATCAACAGCTGCGGCTACTGTTTCCATTTTTGAAACAGTTTTTTTCTCCTCCAAACTCGTAATCTCAGCCACCTTGGTCTCTGAAATGAAGCCTTCGGCTAGACAAGGATCTTTCATCACATTTGCTTTCACATCTACTTTCTCATTCTGATTTTCAATCATACCAGTGGATTTGGCAGCACTTTCACTACTTGTCAACAAGCCTTTTTGGTCCTTGTTTTGGGCCGAATTATCCGAGTGTCTAGTTGGTTTTGAATCCAGATAAGCTAAACTATCAGAGATATGCACTTCAGATGCCTGAACCTGGACAGCATTCATCACTTGTGCAGCTTCATTCTCTCTCTTTCTTCTAGTGCCAATGAATTTTCTTCCTGTTGATACCTGCACCTTACTCTCTGATTGTTCAATTAATTTTGAGACCTGACCAGATAAACCATCTGCAGCAACAGGTGCACCTGGACCCGGTTTCCTTCCTCTCCGCCGGGGTGCCTCTGCTCCACTTTGAGGCTTACGTCCTCGTCCTTTAGGTTGCTGGGGAGCAGAAAGACTAGGAGGGATAGATTGAGCATCAGAAGTGAATGAAGGGTTTGGCTGAGAGATGGGCACAAACCCCGAGCCAAAGTGTTCCATAGTACCCATAACACCTGTTACAACATAAGTAGCAGGAAAAGAATCAGGAGCAGGTACCGTGGGATTGCTAGAGATTGGCTGCACTTCAGACCCCGAGTCTATTTTGCCAGTTTCTGTAAATGACGGAAGAACTGGAACAGCATTTGAAACGAGGCCTTGCTCATTGCTTATACCCTTTGGAGCAGTAGATCCAGAGACAGAATCAGGACAAGAGGCTGTTGGGAAACTGGAAACTGTTTCTATTTGTGATATCAAGTCTGTCTTCCCATCACCACAAGTTGCCAGAGGAACTGGAACAGTGGGTGGCACCACTGCCTGCTTCTTTCCCCTACGCCGGGATGCCTCTGCACCCCCACGAGTTTTCCGAGTCTGTCCTTTTTCTTGCATCACTAAAGAAGGGGCAGTAGTAGCAGCAGGGGAAGCAGTAGGAGCAGACTGCACACCAGGAGGAACAGGAGGGAGAGGAGGGGTTGACTGCGAGCTAGGAGCAATCCATACACCAAATTGATGGATGGTTCCAGTAACAGCTTTTACAGTAGCAGAAGTAGGTAATGAATAAGAAGCAGATGCCGCAGGGAAGCTGGAAACTGTTCCACACTGGGATGCAACGTCTGGTCTGATGGCTCCAGGAGGTGCCGGATTAACCACTGCAGATCGAGAGATTTCTGCTGTTGCTCTTTTTGGCCTTCCACGACCACGTCTAGACGGTGGTGTTACCTCTTTGCTTTGCTGAATTGGCAGCTCTAAAGAAGGTTGTGGGGACACAATGGGTTGTGGTGCTGGCGGTTCTGGTTTTGCAGCAACTATGATAGACCCACTGGAAACTATTGGTGAGTTCTTTTCTATCACTTCTTCTTTCAGTATAGGGGATTCAGGGGAGTCAGCTTGACACATTTTCTCAAATTCCTCTTCTGTCCACTGCTCTTCATAGGATCGCACCTGAGCATGAGAAGCATAGACAATTGTTCAAAAGGAAATAAATATAAATAACTGTACACATTAGAATACCTTTTCAGTAGTTCATTAAGTAGAACATAAATTTGCACATTTTACAGGGAAATGTGTGCAACATGCAAATGACAGGATTGATAGCCCAATGCAGTAATCATGATCAGGATAAAAATCATATATAACAAACCAACCTCTCTTGCACGTTTCCCCCTTCCATACTGTTTTGTATCCAGGCCTCCCAGATACTCACTCGTCCGCTTTGTCCCAACATTAGATGCCACCCTTACGTTGGACACATCAGATATCTTCATTGCTTCATAGAAGGGCTTCAGGTCATCATCTGCTAGAAGTCGGGAAGGCATGCAAGGTAAAGGCTCAGAGTCATCTTTCCCTTGTCCTAACACCAATTTTTTCCACATTGCCTACAGAATAGAGTATCTTTAGTAAGTCATGCTAATAAAGCGGCGACAAGAAACGTTCCAATGTTAGTTATTCAGCCCAGAAGATAAGGGATTAGGAGACTCTCTGTGAATGCTCAAGTTCATACCATCTCTTCCTCCCGCCTTTTTCTGTCAACTGATTCAAATACATCAATCTCTGACTCACTGCCAACACAGGGATCATGAGATTATTCAAGTTGACTAAACAAAAAATCAAAAATAGAAGGGACCACACTCCAAACTACAACAAAGGAAAACTATACTGTTAACTCAAGGAAAAACAAACTAGCGAGGAAGGAGGATAACATTAACAACAGCACGCTGTAGTGTGACATTGAATTTCCATGAATTCACCAGAAAATCTTACCACCAAAATAAAAGCCTTGAAGTTAAATAAAACCCGAAGCCATTTGTTCTGCAGTCTTCTGTGTACCAGACCCCGGTTATAGGGGAAAGGTCTCTCAGTTTAAAGCAGAGCAACAGTTAATTAACACTCAAAGCAGAATTCATCTACTGAAGAATACATAACTACAAAAATAGTGTCACACATTGGATAGTCCATCTCAACCACACACTAATACCACTTCACAGACAAGAAACAATCAGAATGGCTTTTTTGGTTATGAAAGCCAGTGGGCTGAAGGACACCATTACTGAAGGCAGTTAAATAATTAGTACGTGTGCCAAAAAGAAGTACCTGCGTGCTATGATATCATTCAGAGCATCATCATCCAAAACAGGTGCAGCTTCCTCTTTTTTACACTCCCGGAGGAGGGCCTCCAAGTATTCTCTCCGATCTTCTGCACTGTTACCAAGTAACAGAAGATTAGTTGCAATAGACAAGGCAAATTTGCAACTCATTGAGATCTCATCAAACTTTGGGTTGGCAGATATTCAAACATACCTTGTGTTATTGTCAAAGAATCCAGCAGTAATACTCTGGTTTGCAACTCCCAGTTTGTGTTCAGCTGAAGCTCTAACTTGTTCCTCCACAGTTTTGACCTTATTTCAACAATAGTTTTGAGTACAGATTATGAAAAATAATTTCACATAGTTCAGGCAACTTTCAAAACCAGAAATCTGTATACCAAAATTACAAAGGAGGTTTAAAATTATCAAACCTAGAAAGTAACTATAGTATGCAAAATTTCAAATCATGCATTCATCCAACCCATGATCCACCCATCTTAAAAAAATTGTTAAGAAACAATAACAGTCCAACTAACACGATAAGAGGACATAAACAGACATTTCAACCCTCTTCTGATGCTTGTTTTGAGTGGGATTAGTAGGATAAGAAAAAAAATGCCAAAATTAATGGAGAGTTTATTAGGCTGCAAGAGTTGCAGGATTAACAAACTCGTAGAAAGAAGGCACAGATGCGCTCCAATTGATGAAGGTTCACTCAATTAGATCTGTAGTGACATCAAAATAGATAAAAATTAATCTGGGATAAAATCCTTCGTAGAAGATTGAAAAACAGTCACACAGGATAGAGTCGAAGCACCCTAATCACTATAAGCAACAATAGCTGCATGGGAAAATTTTTTCTTGTATTCAAGAGCGGGAGAATGAAGAGAAGATTTGCTCAATTGGGTTTGCAGTGACATTAAAATAGTTAAAAAATCAATTAGAGATATCTTAGGAGACAGAAGAATAATCACATAGAATGGATTTGAATCACTGTACGAAGTCATTGGGAAATTACTAAACAGTAATCTGTCAGTTAATGAAGCTAATTGCTCAGATCCCTATGAAACTGTCTAAATTTGACAGTTGGAATCAAGTACATTAAGCATCACTGAACAGCTGATCTGCTGGCTACCCACATTCCTACATGAAAAGTTTGTGCAAAATTTATTTGATAAATTCAAGTCTATCTAAAAAGCAACCAAACCATGTGCTGACCACTATACTTTTTTGATGGGAACGAAAAAGGAGATCTGCTAACTTCTACAATTCCAACTATCAATAAATCCATAAAAAACCACCCATGGAACAGATCCAAACTGCCCACTACCTGATAAATATAAATAAATAAAATAAAATGTTCAAATATTTACTCTACTAATTGAGAAACAAATATCCATGTTGGATTTTTTAGGATACAATACAGCGAAAGTGGAAAAAACAAGGAAATGGATTCATACCTGTCAAACAAAATTGAATGGAATTCCCTTACCCTTTAGGGTTTAGCACTAGGTATATTTATCAAACCAAACCAAACCAAACCAAGCCTTTTTCCCACTAGGTGGGGTCAGCTATATGGATTTGACGACGCCAATCAAA
>JAVXUM010000011.1:11987548-12008234 GCA_035590655.1 Pouteria glomerata | reverse complement strand
ATCCAGTCCTCTCAATCTCCTTAGCTTTCTGTCCCATCCATTTTGTCTCTTGCAAGCAAGCGATTGCTATTTGTCTCCTTTCCATTGTATCCACCACTTCCATAAGTTTTCCTGTTAGGCTCCCAATATTCCAAGTACCTAATCTCAGTTTTCTATTTTGGACTAGCTTCCTTACCCTCCTCACTCGTCCAAGCAAGTGTGAGGACCCTTGCCTATCTAACTCGAGGTCCCCCAAGTTCTTTGGTAAATAAGTCCGCGAGTTGATTTTCCAACTTAACATAGTCAGTCTTGATAATGTTTTGTAGTATCTTCTCTCCAATGAAATGACAATCTACTTCGATGTGCTTGGTTCTTTCATAGAATACCGGATCAGAAGCAATATGAACTACAACCTAATTGTCACACAATAGTTCGATGGGTTGTGAATGATGAACCGGCAATTTTTCTAACATATGTTGTATCCAAATTAATTCGCTTGAGGTATGAGCCATAGCTTTATACTCTAATTCTACGCTAAACCTAACAACTACAGTCTGCTTCTTACTTTTTTACTTTACCAGATTTCCTCCAATAAAAATGCAATATCCAATGGTAGAGCGTCTATCTAATGGCGATCATGCCTAATTTACATCTGTCTAAACCTAAATAGAAGTGTGACCATGATTCTGATACAACAGACCTTTCCCAGATGCTCCTTTTAGATACCTCAAAAGTAGAACTATTGCATCCCAGTGAGTAGAACTAGGTAATTCCAGGAGTTGGCTGATCACCCTCATAAGAAATGAAATATTTGGTCTCGTCACTGTCAAATAACTCAGTTTCTCCACTAGTCTACAGTATTAGCTAGGATTTTTAACAAGTCTGATGAGGGACCAAGAAGCCCAAGTCCAACAAGGTGTACTTTTAATCTTACCTAATTTAGGATTCCTATTCAATTTAGATTTTTTTCAGATTTAATTAGGATTCCCATTCATTTAGATTTCTTTTCAGATTTAGTTTAGGACTCTTGTTTGTTTCCCACTTAATTTAGGATTACCTTGTTAGTTTCCTACTTAAATTAGGACTACTTTGTTAACTTAAATAAGGAAGGTAGGGCTGTAGTTTTCTTTAGCTTTTGTTACTCAATTAATCCGAATTTCTCCGCAGAAAGTTTATTTTTTCGGATTTCACATTCTAAATTTTTTTCATTGTGTTGAATCATAGATTCTAACATCTTCATGAACAAAATCACGGCCCATTCGTCGCTTGCTCTGCGTCAAAGTCTTCTTTATCTGCAACAAGTTATGTATTCGGATCCATTGGAGAATCCACCAGTTTCGAGCCCAACATACAAGAAATGATTTCAAATTAGCAATACCTTGTATATCATCTCCAGTAATAACTATGCCATCTACATATGCAAGAAGCTAAATCTTCCCATAAGTAGAGTGACAGAAGAAAACAAAGTGAACCACTCCACACCGGGTTGAACCAAACTGTCACCACAGTGCTGAATCTATCAAACCAAGCTTGAGGGGATTGTTTGAGATACAAGGATTTTTTGAGTTTACACACTAATCCAGACTCCCCCTAAGTAATAAATCCAGGTAGTTGCTCCATATAAACTTCTTTTGCCAGATCACTATGCAAGAAGGCATTCTTGACATCTAACTAGCGAAGGGACCAACCATAGATTGTAGCTAACGAGAAAAACAGATGGACAAAAGTGACCTACACAATAGGAAAAAAAAGTATCAGAAAAATCCAAGCCATACACGGTTTGCCCCTATCAGGATTTGAGTGGAGGCAAACCATGATTGACACCACTTTGTATAGCCTAAAATCCTCCACTCAGCTTCATGTACTTCCCCCTCTTCTTTTTCCCTTCTCTTTTCTTCTTCTTTATTCTCTCTCCTTCCTTTTCTTCACTACTACTACCACTGCCTGAAAAATTTATTATTCCCTTTTTGCTAAACTTTCTTCATTTTATT
The DNA here is from genome assembly GCA_035590655.1 of Pouteria glomerata. Taxonomy (NCBI): domain Eukaryota; kingdom Viridiplantae; phylum Streptophyta; class Magnoliopsida; order Ericales; family Sapotaceae; genus Pouteria; species Pouteria glomerata. The sequence continues at coordinate 12,006,264 of JAVXUM010000011.1, read as the reverse complement.
GTTGATTTCTCTTAGCTTCACTACTTCCACACAGCCTAATCTTCTCCCTCCACATTTACTGCAAGTTTTCATCCTTTGTTTCCCCAATATTTGCCCCAAATTTCTCTGCTACTGTGCCCCTTCCCCAACCAAGTTTGTTCTCCTTCCTTGGTGTTCTTAGTCTTACTTTAGTAAATATTATTGATATGCTGATATATTTGGACATTATTTCGTAGTTGATAAATTAAGTTTATCGAAGTGGTGGTTTATCTAAATATCTTTGCTTCACTACGTGACCACTTCATGCTTTAGTTTGTTTCACTGTTATGCTTATTTCATAGTGTTCTCCAAATTATTTGAAATGGTGCATATCATAAAAGCTAGGATTGGATCACCATTCAGGGCACCAAACTAAGATCTCACATTTGGCGAACAAATAATTATCAAACATGATGAACAGTTTATCATCATTACCCACATTTGTAAATCAGGCCTTATCTTGCCTCCACACAAAGCAACACTACAGTCTACTATATCTTATCTTTGCTCAGTATCTCAAGCACCAAAGGCAATTGCTTTTGTGAGTGAGTCATTCTCTAACATTCTCATATATGTGCTATACAATCACAATTGATGAGTTAATCTTCTTTTGTACGTGGGTGGCATTCACTTGATACCTTTAAACATAGTTTTTACTTATCAAAAAAAAAAAAGGATCTCTACTTTATTCAGTTTTCGTAAATACAAATATAAAAAAAAAAAAAAAAAAAAAATACATCTATTTGGTTTTTAATTTAACTTCAGATGACAAGATGGCGTTGTAATTCAAAGCAATCTAATATTCATTATTTGTTAGAAGTTTAAGTGATAAACATATATAATTTTTTGCCATATCCTCCACTGGCATATCCATCTTCGTTTTTCTTTTTTTTTTTTTTTTGAAAAATTCAACATGCCGTACTCGTATTGCATATCCATGACATGCTTCTAAGGCATAAACCAACTTGTGAACTCATACTAAACAAAATCATGTCAACAACTCCAACTTCAGGCCAAGCATGACCATTTACCTACAAACCCATGTGTATATGCATGCACATATAGCTAACAAGAGGCAAAGGAAAGAGGACACAAATTAAAACAATTGTGAAACAATACAAATAAAAAACTCTGTTGAATTTTTCTAGCATATCAACGACCATGATCCATATGTTTCAGGTTCTACAATAGATATTCAGCAATAAATAGAACAAATCTAATCCCAAAGATTAAAATTCTCACTGTTTCTAACCGAAGAACAAGCACATCCTTCTTCTGACCAATCCTGTGAGCCCGCGCCTGAGCTTGAAGATCAACCTAACAGGTTAGCCAAAAAAAGTATAATATTTAGAATCAGGAAGTGTAAGTCACAGTTTGAACATGACTGGCGATCTTAAAGACAAAATGTATCATATATTACTTGTGGATTCCAATCTGTGTCAAAAATGATCACAGTATCAGCAGCTTGAAGATTCACTCCAACACCACCAGCTCGGATGCTAAAATTATATAAAGGAGTCAGTATGATTCAATCCATCTGGATAAGTAAAGAGAATTTTATAAAGGAACAAAGTCAAAAAAAAAAAAAAGAACATACATGCATTGTTCACATACAAAAATACAAAGGCAGACCAATATTTTTGTTCATTCATTAGTTAGGAACTTTTGAGTTCGTGGTGGAAAAGCCATCAGCCTACTTGGGAAGAGAAGATGGCTCAAAACACACGCCATTAGTGTGGGTTGAGCAGCCTCATTGCCAATTGCACTAATCTGCTCATCGCAGGCCATAATGAACAAGGTTAAGAAAACCAAAGTGGTGTCACGACTTTTCTGTACATATCCACTCTTCTATTCTCCAAATTGAGTATTTGGGTTGCTACATCTATCCTAGAAATGGAAAACTAGTTTTAAATAGAATAAATAAGCAACTCGAACACTTAGCAAGACAATCCTTCATAGCAGCACAGAAGGCCAGGACCATCAAGCTCCATACAAGAAAATACCCAGCCAGACCAGACCGTCCAGCAAAAAAATTCTCTCTCAGTGAAGCACTTGCCCAGAATGACACAAGGTCCTTGCTCAACTAGCCAATAACCAGCAAGGACCACTCTTGGCTAATTCGGGCTCTCAAAGATGCCAAATGGACATCACGGCTCAAAACATTAGAAAGGTGCAACTGAGATGAAGAGAAAAATTAAAATAAAATAAAATGAAAAATTGCCCCAAAACAGATACAAGTTAGTAATTAATTACAATTTTGCCTATCCAAAAAAAAATTATAATTTATGCCAAATGGCCACAATGGCTCCAAACATCATTAGAAAGGTTCAACTGAGGTGAAAAAAAAATTAAAAAAAAGAATATACTAATTGATAATTAACTGTACATATAATACACACACAGTTACCTAAGCAAGAATATAAAAAAAGGAGAACCCAGTTGGTTGAACTGCTCAATAAGCGCCCCACGTTCACTCCCAGATGTATGTCCGTCCAAACGAAGATACCGGTACTGTTTCCAGCACAGATAATCCTCCATGACATCAAGCAGCCTAGTCATCGTGGAAAAGAAAAGGACCTGAATATAAAAATTAAAAAAGAAAACCATCATATTCAACAATCAATTTAAGAGTCTACATCTCGCTCTCAACCTAATACTACTTTAATAATGCTCAGATACAAAGATATCACAATCAGGAGCTGAAAGAGAACAGAAGAATAGGAGAATAGAAGAATTAAAGAAAGCAATGCACGTACCCCCTAAGAATAATTGCCATTGAAAATGACTGGCCATGAGAAATGAGAAGAGACAAAATACAGTAACACAGGCATCACAATTTCAAGAAAGCGTAATGCTGAGAAGAAAAGAGGAGGAAGAAAGAGGGGAGCATGAAACATCCTAAAACTTTGTTAAAAAGGAAAGAAACAGAAGCTAGTGAAGGGAACAAAAGTATCTGTTATACAAACCACAAGACTAAAAGTAAAATGAACAATCAACAGAACTGCAAAATCTAAGAAACTCATCACGATGACTTCAAGCACTATTCTAATGCATCTATAATATCACCACCATGAATGCACTAGTACAGAACCTTAATTCTTATGATTAAAATTTTTATACAGCCAAGAAAGGAACATTAGCATGTCCATACCCGATGATCCGTTGCTTTTAGCTTTGGCAGTAATCGATCTAACATTTCAAGCTTCCCACAGAATCTCACAATACTTGGAAGATAATGTTCAGGGACAAAATCATGAACCTACAAAAGGAGATCAATATTAAGTTGAACTTTACAACAGTAAATCAATTTGGTATTTTACACAAGAAAGCAGGAACCCTTAAATACCCAAAAAAAAAAAAATACAGGAACCCTTGGTCCTATTCCCAGAAAGTTCTAAGGAACAAAATGCCCTACTGCCTAAGAAAACAAAACATATTCACCTAGTTTCAAATCTCTCAACTTTGCAATAATGAAATGAAAATAAAGTTAACAAAGAAAGAACATGCCTCCTCCACATGAAGCTGACTGAGATAAGGGTGATTGCATATGTTTCGTAGCTCCATAACAGAGTTGTGCACTGACCGAGCCTTTATAAGATAGTGAGGTTAATGTTAGCAAACAGCTAGACATCAAATATATATATTCAATTACGTATCTACATTCCAGAATTTAAAAATAAAATGCATATGCCCGCCATACAAGTATTTATCTATAAATTTGTGGGCATCAGTCTATGTTACTTGGACTTGGGCAAGACCGTTGGGTCAGGGTATATTGGATAGGATACATGGACACGTTATGAACATTTAAATATTGTGTATCTTGTAATATATTGACATGAAATACAGTTATTATTTGACATAAAATATAGTTATTATTTAAAAATGTATTGGGGATTTGAGGAAAAAAATAAGATTTTAATCTTCTATCTACATGAAAGATTAAAAATTTTCTTTGCCATCAAACGTATGAGTTAGTTTTTTTAAGAGATGTTAAAATTAAAGGATTTAAGCATCCAATTGGGTATGGGTTTTGGACACGTATCCTGTACCATACACTTTATCATATGTGGGGAACACAAGTACATTGTAGGAAATAGAAGAGTCCAAGTAACATAGGCATCAACGGTTGAAAGCACGCATGAGTATGTGAGGATGGAATATAGAATGCCCATAAATGTAAACTCAAATATGCTAAGAATAAATGGTGCAAGGAAATAAACCTTTGTAGTCCCAAATGCACCAAGATTTTCTTCTACCCTCTTCATCAAAAGCTTTTGGTATGCAGAAGCCTCGCATCTTATAAGTCTTTCAATCTTTTCAGGCAGCTGGTTCTCAACCTACCAAAGCATTTGAGATTCAAAAACATTACTTATATACGAACAGCTTCAAAGCTCAAAATTCTTTAGATATAAAGCTTGGATAGAAAATTCTTGCTTCGCAATAAATTGGCAAGCCCCAGTTAATATTTGTTAGATTAACATGTTTCTAATCAAATTCAACAAGACCATTCAAATTCAACAAGACCTAGAATCTTCCCTTATAAGATGTGGTTTAATCTAATAACGACCATAAAAACGTTGACAATTTAAACTTAGTGTTAGCCACCATCTCACCCAAAGTGTTAAACTGTTATAGAGAGGGCAACTTTGTTATTTATATTATTTTTATACTCTCAACACAACCCTTGATGTGTGGCCGAACCCATGTAACGATTAACTATCAGGTGGTAGTAAAGTTTTGAACTCAGGACATTTATCTACTATGATACCATATTGAATAGTTGGCCACCATCCCGAAGAAATGGGCAACTTTATCACCTATATGTTTTTATACTCTCAACAAAACTACTGATGTCAATCGATAAGTAAAATACGAATATTTGCATGTCAAATATCTACCGACCAGCTATCAGCACTAACATTGCAAAGGAGTAATGTGAAGGGTACCAACAATCCTATGAGACTCACTCTGGAGTGTGAAATGTTGATTCAATTCAACTCAGATTAGTATTTTTCAAACTAAATAGGATCAACTCCAAGGATCTTCTTTTCCATTCCACTCAGTTAAGAGTCACTTCCTAGGCAAACTACATCAAACCATTTATTATTTCTATCTGCCCCCTTGCATTACCCACGATTTGGATGCTATCAGTCCTAATCAGCGCATCTACTGGTCTTTGTTGTAAAAGATCAAACCACCATAACAAATTTTTTCCTCAATTTATATCCAATTGGTGCGTCCCTATCATGAATTCAGCCATTCCTGATCCAATCTTTCTCATTTTACCACACAACCACCTTAAAATTCTCATCTCAACTATCTTCATTTTATTCATATGTTATTTTTTATTGCCCAATAATATAAACCATACAACATAGCAGGTGTAACCCCTATCTAATAAAACTTCCCTTTGAGCTTAAATTTAACGCTTCTTCCTGCAATTCTAACTTAACTTTTACTCATCTTTTATGTTTTCTACCACAACCATATAATCAACAAACAACAAATACCATATCACCTCTTCTTTTATATGCCTAGTCAATTCATCAATCACTAAAGCAAAAAGATAAGAGCATTATGCAGAACCTTAAGTGAGACCCACAGTTATAGGAAATTCAATAATATCCTCAACAATGGACCTCACAATAGTCGAGGGTCCACCATACATATCTTGTATAATCTCAACATACCTATATATGACACCCTTCTTTCTAACTGCCCACCAAATCAAATCTCCATGTACGCTTATCATAAGCTCTCAATAAATCTATTAAAAAATCATATGAAGATTTTTCCACTTTTCTCTACATCTCTCCATTAGCCATCTAAAATGGTGATTGCTTCCACAGTTGACCTCCTCGGCAAAATCCAAACTCATTATCTAATGATTGTTTCAAGTGTTAAACTATGTTTGATTACTTGCTCACAGAGTTTCATGACATAACTTGTAAGTTTAAAACCCCTACAATTATTACCCGTGTTACATGAATTCTTCTAAATGTATAGCAACCTATGATGAATACTCAACAACACTGACAACTGAATGAAGGAAATACTCAACACTGACAATTGAATGAAGGAATGCTACATATGTCCCAATATAATTGGATACATCTTTAAAGATTCAATAATAGCATATGAACTTTTTTTTTTTTGGGATAACCCGGGACGTTTGGGCTAACATGCGTTACGTAAACATTCAATGGCCCTAAGGAAATACTCTAATGGAATCTTGTTAATACTATATTATTCAATAAAATAAAAATTATATTAAATATATAAATATTTTCCTATGTCCCCATATCTTTGAATAAAAGAACTAATGATCCGACTCTTAGACATGTATTCATACCAGACATCCATATCTGATTCCACACAACATAGATTGTTACAACTTTGGATATCACCCTTATTTAAGTAGAATGGTACCAAAAACTTTTTCTTCACTCATTAGGCATGTTCTTGGTCAATATGATTTTATTAAATAATTTATTTAACCAAACTATCCCTATGTCGCCTAAAACCCTTTCATACTTGGATTGGAACATCGCTTGGCCATACAATTTCTCCTATTTTCTTCCTCAATGCATGATCCACTTCAAATACTCTAATTTTAAGAAAGAACCTATCACCAAAAAACATTTGTTCTGCGATTATTTAGTTCCAAACTTACTTTTATATTAGATCTTCATTCAATTATTTTGATGAATTTATCAAAATAATTTTTTAACCTCTTCTTTGATTTCCTCATCTTGCACACAAGTACTTGTGAGTACTCATTGCTAATGCACGTTTACCTTCCTTCGTTTCTAATTTCTTATGAAGACCATCATCAAAGTTTTATTTCTTTATTGATAAATAAAACACTTATCTCAACTTGCTTTGTTGGTTTTGTACGTGATGCATATTTTATCCCTCAAGATTTTCCATATTTTTACACATTTTTCAAATTTATGATATTGTTTTTATAACATTTTGCACCTCCTCATCCCACTACCAATAATCCTTACCTAAAGGGCATTTTTGTATCAACTCTCCAAGAGTTGTTTTCCAATTGCTTTCATAGATGTGTTTGCTTTGTTCCACTTCCAACTAACTTTATTCACAGTTTTATCTTTAAGCAATTGAAATTTTCTACTTTTAGATTCCACCATCGAATTCTAGGCTAACCTTTTAGCTGGCATGGCAACCTTGCGGTCCACTCCGACAAACATTAATTCCTGGGAGTGAAGTAACATTACTAATTGATTTCACACATCCTAGAAGGGAGTGCAAACTATTATGTCACTTCATTGCAGGGATGCTAGGGACCTTTGGGATCTTTTATTCGCTTCTGCAGTGGCATGGGCATGCAGACATCCAAGTGCAATGATAGGGTGTTGGTGGAAATGCAGTGCCAGGTGGAGTTAAGAAAGTATCGAATTTAACCTTTTAGGCCTTTCCCACGGATTGTCTTATCATCTTTCAAAAATTTTCAGTTGATACGACATGAAGTTATCTGCTAATAAAAGTGTAGAATTTTGAGTTGAGTTTTTAGTGAGGCAGGCATCATTTAGCTGCAGTACATGCCAACTACAGGCTTATACATGCTCCAAATTTCTAAACTACTTACAGACCCATGGCATAGTATCCAACATTACAATTTTTAAAATAACAAATAAATATATGACAACAAGACACATCAAGAACAAATAAACATATTTTCCATATGTACATAAAAGTAATAACATTTATTCATATTTTACATTACAAATGCTCCTTTTTTCATACAAGTATGAATGAATTAATATTTTAATCTATATCAAAACAATAAGAACTCATCTCTCTATTCTACATATTAGAAGAATAAGTATGAACAAAATATCCTAATATCTATTTCAAAGAAGCTCCAGACAAATTGGAAATTTTGACGTTAAATTCCCAAAATAAAAAATCTAAAAAGAGTGGGACTAAATTGTATAAACCCATGTTTTTATTTCATTATTTGATTCCAAGTGCGTTTTTCAAACAAGTGATTTGTGTCATGAGGTCTACACTATAGACAGTTGTGTCCCCCCAAGAATTTGAAGGGTGTCCAATTGTAAAATTTAAAAAAACAATATGGCAACCCAATGCAAAAAGGTCCTGTATTGCAAGGTCTAGGAGAGTCAAATGCTGGCAACTTTCTCTCTTCATGCAAGAAGGCTAGCTCCAGAGTTCAAACTATTGACCCCTAGGTCACAATGGTTTTCCCTTACTGCTACACCAAGTCCAACGTTTTCTAAAACATTAAAGAAATAAGTGGAAATATACCAAATGCCCAACTAGTGTTTGTGTCCAACATACACGCACAGAGTCACAACATAGAATTGTCTAATACTTCCTAGATTTGAAGCCAAGAATCAACTTCAATTCACTTTAACTTGCACAACAGCAGGGTTAAAACCCTATTTTTTTAAGTTAGGAAAAAAAATAGAGAGCATGAAGGATGCTACACATACGTTGGAAACAAAAACTATGAAGAGAGTCACCGGAGCATATCACACACACACACACACACACAGTCTTTAGTTTCAGAAAGCACAGCATAGTTCCAACAGCTGAAGCACAAAAGTCGTGTGCGCGTATAATCTTTCTTGTCAAGAAAACTAATTATATTAATTATTGTTTATTCTCCATTTAACTAAAGTGTGTAAATTTAAGTTTTCCATACTTCTAGTAAGGGATCGACTCCATAGGACAAGGAATGGCAATAGCTGATAGATACATGCCCGTACACACAAAAAATAATAAAAAGCTCATAAAAAAACAGTACTCTAAATGTTTTATTAACATAAGAGTTAAGACTGGAACATTCAACCAATACAAGTACAATGTCATGTCATGGACCTTGTGTTTCAGTCTCCGAAGTACAAATGGTCTCAGAACTTGATGAAGACGGTTTATAATCAGAAGATTCTCCTCCTCAGACAGTAAAGCCTAGACAATACAAGAATTAACAAAATTAATCTAAAATTTTGAAAATAAATATATTCAAGCAAGGGGAGTGATTAATCAATAACTTCAGAACAATATAGGTATGAAGCTTACTTCATCAGGTGAATTATCACCGCTGCCCTCAAATGGTTTGTTGAACCATTGAGAAAAATCCTCTGAAGAGTTAAAAATATTGGGCAACAAGAAGTTTAGCAGTGCCCACAATTCCTCAAGATTATTCTAAATAAACAGGAAGAAAATTCATCAGTGAACCATATCAATATAAAGAATAGTAATAAATTAAGCAAACGCACTATGAAAAAATCTAGAGCCAATCTGGCAACATTCAAGAAATTTTTCTGTGCTTAAAAAATAAAAATGAGAACAATGAAGATTGTAGGTTCCAGTGCATTTCCAAAAACTGCTTTGGAGAAGTTCCTGAAAAAGGCTGGTCGTCAGGGAAGTACTTAAATTAGTTTTCTGCAATTTGAAAAAACCTGGGTATCCTATAAAATAAAATAAAAACTCAAAATAGTTGAGCCTTCAAATTTCTCTATCTGGAAACCAAGGAACAAAACATGGTTTCTTTTCCACAAAACGGTATAAAAATTTACATTTCCTAAGATAATGAAATGAAGTATTAGTGGAATAATAATTCCAATCCTTCATTCAAACCACAATAATACATACAAAATATATAAAGCACAATACAGCAAATTACAAAATTTGAATTAATTTATAATTAAGTTTTCATACAATCAGATAAATTTCAATTTATAACTCTAAATATATCTACTTACTTTTGCTATGCCACTTCAAAAGTTTCGGAAACATTTGCGGCATTTTTCTAAAACATTTCCATTTCCGTGTTAATCGAAACAAAAATTTAATGTTTGCTGAAAATAAAAGAAAAATAAAAGCAATGAAAATGCCCCGAAAGGGGTCTTTATATCTGTTAAGCTGATAAAGAATCTGTAAAAATAAATAAACCAAGGAAACCAAAATCTAAATGCCACTGGACCTGCAGAGGTGTCCCGGTCAAAAGCAACCTGTGAGAACTTTGATAATGCTTCAACTCAGCGTTCAACTTGCAAGAAGCATTCTTTATGCGATGCCCTTCATCGATTATGATATAATGCCAGTGTATTTTGCTTAATTTTGGCCTATCATGCTTGTTCATCAGATACTCATATGTTGTCAGGAGGACATTGAATTTCGGATGAGCAATTCTTTCCCTGCAATGTCAAAATGGTGGGGTAAGTCCTTTTGGATGATAATCACCAAAAAAAATAAAAATATAATAACAAAAAAAGGCAACCAAGTGTATATGGAGGATCCATATGCCACAAGCTACTAATAATAATTGTTAAAATATTGTAATATGAAAATATGTTTTATTCATTCCTAGTGTAGGAGATTTGATTTGATTTGATTGGGGAGATTAAGGAGAATATTCATGTTTATACTTGTTTCCTATTTTGTACTACTCATATTTATATAACTACACACAGAGACAGCAGTAAGGGTGTCAAGGCATTCTAGTCAATTCTTTGTTCACTGACATGGTATCAGAATAGAATTCCTCATCTTTGGTTTATTGTGCATGTATTAATAAACCCGAACTCTCCAGTTCTTGTGTCTATTTCAAGAATCAACCACCAATAATCACCATTGGAAATTAGATGGTTCAACCTTCAACAGAAGTCAGGACCTTCAGTGCCAACCTCCAACGAAAGCCTCCACAGTCTTCGCAACTCTCCAAGGAAGTTCTGCAATCTTCGCAAGCGTCCAACAATTTCAGGCAAAGCTTCTCAAGTCCCACCAACATCCAACAAATGAACAACGAGGCCTTCTAGCCATCTCAATTGCAAATCGATCCATCTAGAGTGATCACAAACCACAGAAGCAAGCCCAAAGTAGTAATCTCCCATCGACGACCATCAGGCATCAACAGCTGACAACCATCATCAAAGCCCAGCCACGCCTGGATGCTCAACCCACTAATCTGAGAGTTAACTCTACATACCGCAAGTCTTTTCAGCGAGTACGAGCATATGGTTCATCCAATTGCTCTCAGTCCTATGCTACAATACTCGCCTCCTCTGAAGAATAATTATGAACTTTTTCATGCCGCTACAAGCGTATTTTTTCACCCTCTTTTCATCACAAATGACTTCTAAGAACAATACCAACTCTAATATCTCTCCTACGAAACCCAAGTCAATCGGTTCCACTAGTTGGCCCAACCATTTAGCCACCAGAAAGTTAAACGGAAAAACTATTTGCAATGGTCTAAAGCAATTTAAGATTGCCTTAATAGGACTCAACAAGCAGAAAACATCCCACTGGCTCTGCACTAGTGTCATCCAATGCCTATAACATTTGGATTTAGGATGATGCCAATATTACAAGCCCGCTAAAAGATTCAAAGGAAACTTAAATTATCGATTTATATACCTATTTAGACACTTGCAAGAAAATCTAGGAATATATTCAGCAACTATACTTGAGGGATCTCAGTCACCTCTAGAATGTGTCTAGCGTGTTCTTCAAGCTCAATAATCTAGTAAAAACATCACTTAGTATTTTACTACTCTCAAAAAGATGTATGAAGAATTGAACTCTCTCAAACAATTGTCCACTAATATTCATGAGAAGCACAAACACCACCAACAAACGATTGGACTTCAGCCAGAATTTGAATCAATACAAACAAAACATTTGGATGAGTCTCTATTCCCTCCTCTGCCAAGACATGTTATCGGACTCTTATGCTTGCATCCTAGAACTATCCCAGTGAATCTAAGTCTACACGGTCAGCTCTTTCTAGTAAGTAGTAAGGCAGCCACTCATGATCCTTTTTTTTTTTGAAAAGATAAGTAAATGTATTAATATAGCATCAGCAGATGCTAGAAAATTTACAGATGAGAATACCCTCCTATTTCTTCATACTATCTATAAACATGAGAAGAGAATTTAGATCCCTACTGTTATTTCCATCATACCACTCTAACAAACAAGACAAAAACAAACTTTTATAGTACGAAGCACTCTTAGCTGTATCTTCGAAGACTCTCCTGTTTCGTTCCTTCCATATCATCCATAATACACAAAAAGGAATGATGTACCATAGTCTCCTCTTTCTTTTATCCACCTGTTGACCCCACCAAGCTAACAAAAAGTTTTTGAATCTACCTGGGAAACACATGTGCACTCCAAAGCATGAAAGAATGAGTCTCCAAAATTCAGTGGACCACCCACAATGTATGAACAGATGATCAGTGGACCACCACTCATGATCCTAATGATGTGCGTGACACTAGAGACAGTCATGTTGTCAATAGCCAAGGAGATCGTAATGGAAAGGGGAGATGTCCTCAACCCAAATGTATACATTGTGAGAAGATGGGTCACCTTCATGAGAAATGATGAGTTCTCTATGCAAACTAGCCCATATGGCACACACTACTACCACTGTTCCAACAGCGGCTTATGGAGATGGTGAACCTATCCCACCTGCACCAATGACTATTTCTCACAAGGAGTACTCTAAACTTCTCTAGTTTAAAGCAGCTCATCACAAATCTCATTCGACTACTTCCCTTGCTCACCAAGGTAACTCCATTGCTTGTTTTTCTACTTGTCCCTTCATACCTTAAATACTTGATTCTAATATTTCTGGCCATATGTCAGGAAGATCTTAACTGTTTTCCAACATCCAGTATTCATCTACTAATCCCCTTGTTGTTAGAATCAATGGTTCTAGTAATCCAATAGGAGGTATTAGTCATTTTTCCTCTCTATCATTATTATGTTTTATATGTTACTTCTTTTTCACCTAACCTCATTTTCAATCAATAACCAAACTAAAAAGATAGATTGCTTAATGACCTTTCCTGATTCTACCATTATCTAGGATATAAGACAAAGGAGAGAATTGGCGGAGGGCATGAAACAAAAGGGATTTACTGCCTAAACATTCCACCCATGCCGTCTTCCAAAGCCCGTTGTACAGTTGGCTTCTCCCATGGACATTCATTGTCATCTGACTCATCCTTTGCTTAATCGATTAAAGGTTCTAGTTCTTAGTCCAAGTCGATTAAAGTCTTTATGGCGTTAGTCTTGTAAGCTGGGAAAACATCATTGTACTTTTTTTTCCCTCCCAGAGTCAATTAATAGAGTTTTGTGTCTTTTTTATTTAGTTCTCCCCGACGTTTGCGGTCAAAGCCGTACAATTTCTAAGTTTGGTCTCCAGTACTTCATTATATTTATAGATAATTTTTCAAGAACCACTTGAATTTATTTAATAAAATATAATTCATAATTATTCTCTATTTTTAAATCTTTCTAAACTAAAATTCAAACTCAATTTGGGTGACCTATTAAATTTCTTTGGCATGGTAATAACAGGGGATATTTTTCTAAACATTTTACCGATTTCATTTCTTCCCTTAATATACTCCATTAGTCATCTTGCTCTCCCACTCCACAACAAAACAGGGTTACAAAAACGTAAAAAATTTACATCTCATTGAGACAATCCGTTGTTCTATTATTTCAAATGCATGTCCTAAAATTTACTGGGGGTTATTTTTCTCACAGCATGTCATCTAATCAATTGTATGCTTTCCTCTATCTTACACAATCAAAGCCCTCATTCTATATTATTTCTCAATTAGCCTCTTTTTCTTCCACCACGCATATTTAGGCATATAGCCTTCGTTCATCAGCTTGACAGTAGGATCGATAAATCAGATCCTCCTGGCTGTAAATGTGATTGCTTGGGGTACTTGCATACAAGAAGAATATTAGTGTTACCGACCATCTCTAAACTGATCATTTGTCTGTGCAAATGCTACCTTTCTACTCCTTTCTTCTCTAAACCCCAATGCTTCTAATCCTTAGGTGAGGATCTTCCTCCCTTGGTCCTGCTATCCCCTAGCCATATCCATCATCTTAAATTGCAAGTTTACACTCCAGAACAAGGAGCACCTACTAGTATTTCAGATGCTCAGTCAATCCTCTCCCCCCCCCCTTCGTCCTCAGCACCTTTTGATGATTTAGACCTCCCCATAGCAGTTCGGAAAGATAAATGAATGTCTACCTCTCATTTTGTTTCTAATCATGCCTTATCCCTCGCCCATGATGCACTTATTTCATTGTTATCTTTAGTTTCTACCACTAACTCTGCGAATGAAACTTTATCTCATTCTAGATGGCCTATAACAATAGAGAATGATACCTTATCTCTCACCTACCATGTATTTATACCTTATCTCTCGCCTACCATGTATTTATTTCCTTGTTATCTTCTACTTCTACAATTAACACTGCGCACGAAACTTTATCCCATTCTAAATGGAGCACAACAATGGAGGATGAGATGTGTGCCCTTCGAGCCAATGATACTTTGGACTTGGTTCATCTTCCTCACAAAAAGTTAGTTGTTGGGTCTATAGAATTAATTTGCACACTAACGGTTCCCTTGATAGATTGGGAACTTATTGGGTCTATAGAATTAAAATGCACACTAATGATTCCTTTGATAGATTGAGAACTCATTTGGTTGCTAAGGGCAATACACCGGTGTATGGATTAGATTTTTCATAAACTTTTTCTCCATTTGCTAAGATCACCTCTATTCATCCTCAATATCCTTGGTAATTATTTATGGTTGGTCTCTCCACCATTTTGATGTGAAAAATGCTTTTTTTACACGTAATTTGGAGGTGGCAGTTTAAATAGAGCAAATTCATGAGTTTGTTGCTCAGCGGGAGTATGGTTCAGGGCAAACTCAAAAAATCTCTGTATGGTTTGAAATAGTCTCCTAGGCTAGATTCTTTAGATTCAAAACAGTGGCTATTGAATTTGGTCTATCTCTGCGTAGTGTGGATCTGACGAAGCACAACGGAGCAAGAAAATAAAAAACAAGAATAAAAAGCCTATTATAAGTAAACAAATAAATCAAACTCTTAATTCAATTTCATCAAAAAATTGCCAACCTCTTACAATTCCTAACCTTTATATAGGCACAGCTTAAAATCAAATAAAATAAAATCCCACTATCTAAGACAAGTAAACAAAATTATCTAAGTAAATAAATTAACTTCAAATAATCCTCAATACCTAAATAATTCTATTCAATTCATTATGGAAACATCTAACATAATCCCCATCATTCTCCACTACTTGGAAATACTCGACTCTGTCGATATCCAGTCATATTTTCCACTTGATAAGACATCTTCGAAGTTGAAGGAAAATAAGGTCCTTAACATTGAACACACATGGGCACCGCTAAAGAAATGGAGGAACTAGAACTGGCATAAAAATATCGCCATAACCTACAAATAATAATTGAGACCTAAAGATGTCTCGACAAAGTAATAACTTATCCACATTGCAAATTACGATCAAACTCATATCATTGCATTGGGACTAAGATCACAAAGGAGATAGAATGGTCTCAGATCTTTGGCATGCAAATTCGGCAAGATAATATGGGGTAAATAAGCTAGCAATGCATAAGTTATTACTGAATTACATCTATTAAAGTCTTTATTCCCAGCAATAACATCGTTCTTTTGTTTCTTGGTTGGGCGAAACCCTAGGTGACAAATCGTGGTGGTCTTTTGAATCGTCGGTCACCGTTGATCATGATGGCCTTTTTGTTCTCGATCGTGGTGGTTGTTCTGTCCCAAGTCGTGATTCTTTCTGTCACGACTTTTCCCTGACTGGAGTTTTATTTCATCAGTCATCGTGATTTGTGAGAGCTGCCCAAATTGCAATTGATCTAGATTGGTGGTCCAAGTTATTACAGTATGTCGGAGACTCAAAAACAAGTAAATTTCAATCGGGAGAAGATCGAGAAGTTGAAAACTTTACTTGGCTCCCTTGACAAACCCTCAAGTACTTGCTCATTGGCTCATTCAAGTGAACTTCCTGTTTTCATTGGATTACATGTCTCGGATGAAACCTTTGCCAGTTCTTGGGTCATGGACTCGGGGACCACTGACCATGACTCACTCCTCACAGAATTTCACACATATAACCCTTGTCTGAGTTATCAGAAAATTACCACAGCAGATGATTCATTAACCACAGTGGTCTGGGAGACATTCAAGTCACTCCCTCACTTGTACTAAAAAAATATTCTTCATGTTCCCAAGCTGTCCACTAACCTTATTTCCATACAAAAACTCGCTCGAGATCCATGTTGTAATGTCATTTTTAATCCCACTGCTTGTATATTTCATAATCGGGATTCGAGAAAGACGATTGGACGTGCTAAGGAACGAGATAGACTTTATTACCTCGAGACACCAAGCCAACTGAACGGCAACAAAAGTAAATCACCCTTATCATTTCTTTCTAAACATTATTTATCCAATAAAGAAAAGGTCTGGTTGTATCATCGTAGACTAAGACATCCATCATTTATGACTCTCAAAGTCTTATTTCCTTCTCTGTGTAAGAGTTTAGAAACTGAGAATTTTCAATATGATGTGTGTGAGTTTGTGAAACACAAACGCGTACCTTTTCCTATTAGCAATAAAAGAAGTTTGATTCCCTTTTTCCTTATTCACAGTGATATTTGGGGACTTTCTCATATTCCTAATATTTCTGGTGCTCGATGGTTTGTCACATTCATTAATGATTGCACTAGAGTCTCTTGGATTTTCTTACTCAAAAATAAGTCTGATGTCAGTTTTGTTCTCCCACATTTCTATGCCATGATACAGAACCACTTTGGGGTAAAAATCAAAAGGCTTCGTTCTGACAATGCAAGGGATTACTTAACCAAACTTTACTCCATTTTTCCAAAGGGAAGGGATATTTCATGAGTCTTCATGTGTCAACACTCCACAACATAATGGAGTTGCTGAAAGGAAAAATGGCCATCTCCTTGATACAACCCTAGCTTTCTTGTTTGAAAATAATGTGCCTGAGTCTTATTAGGGGGAAGCAATTTTTTCTTACTTCTGCCTATCTCATAAATAGGTTATCTTCTAAAGTCTTGAATTTTCAGAGTCCTCTGGACATGCTTTCAAAATTCTATCCTGACTTGAGAACTTCCAATCATCTCATTCCTAAAATATTTGGGAGTGTATCATTCGTCCATGTTCATAGTTCAAATAGGGGTAGACCCTCGGGCAATCAAATGTGTTTTTGTGGGTTATTCTCTAACTCAAAAGGATTATAAGTGCTACCATCCACCTTCCAAGAGATCCTTTACTACTGTAGATGTCACCTTTCATGAAAATGAACCTTACTTTTCCAATCCTTATCTTCAGGGGAGACTTTAATCATGGAAGATAAGGATTTCTTTCTTTTTGACCTTCCTTCACCACCGAAAACTGTGGAACCTGTTCCTGCCACTAAACCTGAACATGCCTTGGAACATGTTCCTGCCACTGAACCTGAACATGACTCTGAACCTATTCCTGCTGAACCTGAACATGCCTATAAACTTGTTCATGCTCAGTTACCTCGGTTTGCAAATGTGTACTCGAGGAAGACGTCTTCTGTCCCGGAACTTGCACCAATACAAGAATCTAACCCAACTTCTAGAAATGAGGTAACAATTTCTAATTTTCCTTTGCAACCTGAGTCAGAACATAACTCTAGTAGCAATTCAGATCAGGATCTCCCTATTACTATTAGAAAAAGAACTAGAACGTGTACCAAAAACCCATTGTATCCAATTTCTAATGTTGTCACTTGAGAAATTTTCACCTTCTCATAGAAGTTTCCTTGTGAATCTAAATAACATTGCTATCCCTACTACATTATTCGAGGCATTATCTAATGAAAATTGGAAGCAAGCTATGAATGCAAAGATGGAGGCTTTAGAAAAAAACAAAACATGAGAGCTGGTAAATCTACCTGCAGGAAAAAAAACCTGTGGGATGTAAATGGGTTTATACAGTGAAATACCAAGCAAATGGGTCGCTATAGAGGTACAATGTAAGATTAGTAGCCAAACGATATACTTAAACATATGGCGTGAACTACCAAGAAACTTTTGCCCCAGTGGCAAAAATTAATACTGTTTCTGTTGTCATTGGCAGCAAATTATGGCTGGAAGTTGCAACAATTTGATATGAAAAATGCATTCTTGCATAGAGACCTCGAAGAAGAAATTTATATAGCAATTCCACCCCGATTTGGAAGTAACCTGGCTACTAATCAAATGTGTAGATTGAAGAAAGCTTTGTACGGGCTTAAACAGTCTCCAAGGGCATGATTTGGAAGATTTGAAAAAATCATGACAAGCACGGGATATAAACAAAGTCAAGGGGAACATATATTATTTATCAAACACTCCAGCTTAGGAGGAGTCACAACTCTTCTAGTATAGACAGACGATATAATTGTAACTGGGAATTATGAGAGAGAGAGAATCTTTAAGACAATGTTTGGTAAAAGAATTAGAGATTAAAGAATTAGGAAGGCTAAAATACTTCCAAGGGATTGAAGTAGCACACTCAGGACAAGGAATCTTCATCTCTCAACAAAAATATGTCATGGATCTACTAAAAGAAACGGGAAAATTAGCATGTGAACCAACAAGTACACTAATAGATTCCAATCATAATCTTGGAGAAGCTAAGGAAGATGATTTGGTGGACAAAGAAATGTATCAAAGCCTGGTAGGAAGACTTATTTACCTTTCCCACACAAGGCCAAATATAGCTTATGCAGTCAGTGTGATAAGTCAGTTTATGCACAATCCAAAG
>JAVXUM010000011.1:11964902-11979072 GCA_035590655.1 Pouteria glomerata | reverse complement strand
CCCCCGCCCCCCCCCCCCCCCCCCCCCCCCCCCCCCCCCCCCCCCCCCCCCCCCCCCCCCCCCTCGGCCTGTAAACACCCCATTACTACCCACTATTTAAGGGTTGTGTTCACTTTTTAATTTTGTGAAAAAAGAACCGCCATGGTGCTCATCATGGGCATCTAGTGTGCACCCACGTTTATTAGTTGTATAATTAAATATGATTTGATGAAAATTCTAAGAAGCACAAATATGGGTACAAGGGACTCGATAAAAATACAATTAAAAAAAAAGTGCATCATATATGTTTTATTAGCTATATATATGAAAATAGCATTCAAAAAAGACCAACATTCTTGAGAATAATAACATTAATTCAACATTTCAATCCATATCTCAAATATCATTAATAAGAAAAGAAAAGACAAAAAATGAGAGAATAGTCTTGGCAACTCAATGCAAACATTAAGGCTGCTTTTTTCCAATTTTGCTCAAAAGATTAAAGAAATTTTACTTTGGCAATCAAAAATAATTTTAGAAATTGAAAAAAGAAAAAACTTAGTTCTGTCTTGTGATCTGTCCTAAAGGTGTACTGATCGTGTCAAACAAAAACAATCGAGCAAAAAACAGTGTGGCATATTCAACACATTATGGCAAGTCTGACAAGCATGTATTGTCCAACACCAGTCAAACATACATACCAGACATTTTGGAATTTACGTGCTTCGTAACAGATATTTAATATTTCTTAACATTTTCTACTCTATTTGCCTTAAAACCAACATAAAATTCTTACCATTTTTAATTTTTTTGGTGCCATAATGTTGACAAGGTATCATTGCAAACATTCAAATATAACTCAAGGTCAAAACAAATGTATCAATAAGTTCTTGGCTATTGCCTATTCCCTAAAAAAATGACGGGCTTGATTCTCTGATTACATGTTGATTGATTCTCCCAATGTCATTACCCTCCGATTGTTTACTTCAAAGATAACACAATTTAGAACCAAAACATCAGCCAAATGTATGATATGATGAAATTTATGTTTGAATTATGGACAGATCCATTAAGTGTTGGAACTTGGACATGTCTCAAGGAGCGCAACCACCAATGCCACGGCATATCTTTGAAAAGGGATGGCACCTTGATAAGGTTAGCCATCCTTCTTAGGTTCTCTTATTCATCCCATATCAACGTCATTTCCACTCAAATCGTTGCGTATTGTAACAATGCCATTCAGTTAGCTCTACCCAAATCATGCCATAGTATAGAGCATATTGCCCCTCATCCCATAGATAAGATGACCATCATCCAAACAAGGATGGGTATTACCCTTAATTCATCTAACCTTGACGACCAAAGTAAAAGAAGTAACATGTACCAAGCCTCACCTATGCACCCCATCCCCCCCCCCCCCCCAAAAAAAAAAAATATGAAATATATATATGAAGCATGAAAACTTCAAAATAAGTGCTGCATCCAAAACATATCAAACACACCAAAATACATAATGAACATGCCACATGATATATCTCATTATTTTATTATTTTTTTCTTCAAACATATCACCAAGACAAACTTAAATTTGAGTAATCAAAACCTCTAAAATTATAAAATCTTCAATCTTATATTTTGTTATGCTTTATGTATCGAATTATTAATTGAGCTATTGAATTACTTTTCTTGTAAACATTATATTCACATGTATAGCTAATCACACCGTATCTGTATCCTAATTTTTTCAAAATCGTCATATCTATGTCTGAGTTTGTAACACATATCTGCATCTGTGATTCTAAGGGGGGAAAAACCTGGAAAGAGCAAAACCGTAAAAAAAATCTCACGATTAAAAGCAGAAAAAATAAAGAGGAAATGAAATGACCGCCACAGATGCTTCTTAACCCAAAAACAAAGTAGTATTGATAAGAACAAAATAAAGCAAAATGGGTACAAAATGTTGTTTACATCACAAACCTTTAATTTGTCAGAACAAATGGCTATTCTTTGTTCTGTCTTTCGCTGTTTCAGTCCCCAGTTTTGCTCAATTAAGAGTCTTCTTTTCTGCTGTTCCATAATCCACTTCTCTGATGTTGTATATTTTGGAGACACTGGCAACTCAGTGCATAAAGGGATATTGTGCTGTTCTTGCTCTGCTTCTACTACTGTATATCTGTCATTCTTTTGCAAGCCATCAACAAGAACAGTTTTGCATCCATCCGAAATGCATCTTCTCTGAATATCAGAAATTTTTTTATCATCTGGACAACATAGGTAATAGCAGCATAAGCAACAGAAAAGTCAACAACAAATGCATAGTTTGATAAGAAGTATGATTCTCACCCTCCGATACAACTTTCATCAACAAATTAGAATCCTTTTCTGGAATCACTGTCTGATGTTCAGCTTCCATTCCCAAGGTGGGCTTCCAATGTTCTCTTGATGGAAAATTAGGCAGATAGCTATCAGCATGTTGGCTTCCTTGCATATTACAGTCAGCAACGATTTGAGATTGACTTGTAGCACTATTTTTTCTTTCTGACGCTAACTCATGTTGAACAATAGAGCTGGGAACTGATCCTCTAGCAGTCTCATTGTGACTGCCAATTCCCGTCCAGTTAATCATCTCAGGCTTCATCTGCCTGCTTACGCCCATAGAAACAGAAGCCTGGTTCACACCTCTGCCTTGCTGTCCATTTTCCATATCAACCTTGTGATTAGTAGCAGCTAAACCCCTTGTAAGAATTGCCTGTGGTTCTGTTATTTCCTGATTTAATACTTCAGCCTCTCCCTTTCTTCTTGTAGCTGAAAGATGCCTCCTTTCTACTGTGGTTATAGGCAGATCAGAAGGTAGCAGATTTTTGTCAACCATCACGTTCGGGTCCTCAAATTCTTTTGACAAGTTAGCCTCGGGAAGAATTCCAATATATGAAGGGCCACGAGAGCCTATTTCAGTTTCCCTCACATTATTTAGTCCTCCAAAGGGAATTGTGCCCTCAGGAATATTACTTGGATCATTAACAGTTACCTCTTTCCCTTTATGGTCAATCAGCTCTTTGCGACGTCCATCTGCAGCAGCACAGGCTATTCTTTGAGTAAGCAATGGGAAACTTAAAATATAAAATCAAGTGGTAGTTACCTTCTTTTGGAAGGAAGTTTCCAAGTGCAATTTCAAGATGTAGCCTCTTTGGCATCAAACCATTCCTGCATGCAGAAAACACTTGTTGGCCCGAACAACTAGAACAAATTATTTTTACTAGTTTTCTCCATAAATTAGAAGGCCAGAGCAGAAGCTACAATTGTGCCATATATGATGATATACCTGAATGCTAAAAACACAAGGCATTGAGCTCTAAGCTGTTTCAGATGTTGTTCCTTGAAAGGCATGTTAGAAACACCATGAAACTGGGAGGTTGGAGATTTTCCTGTATCTCTAGAAGCTGAACCTCTAAGCATGTTCAATTCCATGGTATTGCCTGGAATGCCACCCTGTTTTCAAAAATATGACAAGCAATCAAAGAGAAAGTTACAGACAAAAGCATTATTTTGTTTTTTGATGGGCAACTTCGTGAAACCTTAATCTAATCACCAGGAATGCAGCCTGGGGAATTGGAATATCACCCCACAGGTCAGAATTGCCAGATTTATATGTAGAAGACTATAAACACACCAACAAAACTATAATTGAAGCAACAGCATTAAAAATTTTAAGAGTCCGTAGAACCCAAAGAACAATTACAAGAACACAAATAGTGAAATAAACTGCATGTGTCTCAAGGAAGAATTCTATAAATTCCCCATTCCTCTTTCACTGACAAATTATACTGCCATGAATGAAAATGTATATGTCTGCTTTTCTTTTTCAATCATTCAAATATATTTGTTTAAGGCAATATACCAAAAGAGTTAACCATACAACCAGTGGCAAGCTCCAATAATGAATTACTTCCCAGAAAAATGATAAGTAGAAGACAAAAAGAATTGTTTAAAGTCGACAAGACAGAAAAATAACTATAGCAAAATAATGTTAATGAGTAACATATAAATTCTACTCAATAATAGACATTTCATGCAATTAACTTGTGTAAGGTGTAGGTTGAAAAACAATTAGACATGTCTTACATTTTATAAATGAAAATATATATATATGAGCCCATCGGGTACGAACTTTAGAGATAAAAAGCTAAGGGAAAACAAGTTGCATGTTTAAGCTGGCAAAAACAAATTGTATTCAAGCATTTGGTCATGGGTCAAAAAAGCTAACTTTTTTTTTTCAAATTTTTGTGCATAGGTTGTTTGGTACCAACTAAAGTAGAACTGGTTGTGCTATACAAAAATTACTAGAATGCCCTTATAATTGATTCAATTGTATTATTCAACTGTATTATTTTATATTTGGTAAGCAATAAAGATAAAATTAAATTTTTTAACGATAATTTTAGAAATTTATTAATAATTTTATAATTTCTAACAATATATTTGTTTTAATATAGTTTTGTAATTTTATAATTTTTTTAAAATTTAATTTATTAACCCAATGTTGGTAAATTTGGACTTTAGAATTTTACACACAAGGCATTTTGGTAGTTATGGAGATTAAGCAAGGGTTTTTGGAAATTCATTAAAAATCTGAAACCTTCCATGTTCGTCGAAAGCTAAACAAGCTCCAATTTTTCAGCTTTTTTGCTTTTGTGTTTCTAAGTATTTTTGGCTTGAAAAGCTAGGCAACCAAACACACTTAGCTTTTTTGACGCAAAAATCTGGATAAGCTAGCTTAAAACCTGGTACCAAACAGGACCTACGCACTGTTGGATAGGATGACTGAGGTAGTCTTCTTATGCAGGAAAGTACAACTGCCAACATGCTTCCCTTATCCTAAATTCCCGCTTCATCATATGAAGGAAAATTTTTGTCACCCCTGTAGTCTAAGGATATTGTGTTACCTAAATAAAGTTGAAAAAATGCCCATAAAATGGATAAAATGGCACCATATCTAATAATGTACATGAAAATAGTGAAACACGTATTCAAATTGACCTCCTTGAAGCTTCACAATACACCTTTAGACAAACAAATGCACGCCCTCACACAAACATGTAAAGCAATAAGACTTTATTTCAATAAAGCATGGAAACAAGGGTTATACTAAATTTTTTATTATCTATGAATTCAATCTAGTTCAATACAAATAAAAAAACAAAAAGTAAGCCAAATTAGATATTATGATTTGGCACCATGACCTCCCCTTACCAGAAAAACAGGAACAAGGATAATGAAACAAAGTACCTGAACTATATTATTTGAATTAGCTAACACATTTGAAATTCCTCCGTCATAATCCAAGGACTTCCCTGCCGACACAACCGAGGATCCTAGGTCGCCATGATTAGCTGAAAAGAACTGGGCTTCTCCAATTCTTTCAGATGTACTAGTTACAGCACCTTTAATGAATCCATGCTTCCAACAATCAGAATCAACTGGGGCTTTTCCAGCAGAGAGCTCAACTGAAGGCATAGCAGAAAAGGTCTCCCTGCCTCTTTCCTTGTTCAACTTTGCAACCAAACCATGATTATCAAACGAAACACTGCTAAAATGAGCTGGACTTGAGATACCTGGTTCTACTGATGGATATGAACCAGAAGCACCAGGGGCCGCTCCATGAACTTTGCCAGATGCACCTGAAATTCAAGCAGCTACTTGTGAGATATTAGAACTTAACATTACTACATACCAAAGATATCTCACAGCCCTTTTTGATGTTCAGCCTCCATGTTCACTTCTCAACAAAACACAAGCCCATACAAAAAAGCACAACATGCACATGCAAACAGAGACACAAACACAGGATTTCCCAATATGACACTACAAGAATTAGGAAATCAAAAATCTCATGAAAAGCTTCAAGTTATGATGTAGTAACAAATCCAACCCAACTTCAGCCCAGGTCCAAACTAAAACATTCCCAAAACTCCGGGCACAAAATTCACATCTATGATTTTCCAACAAACTAAATGGTGATTATTTTGGTAAATGATTAAGATTTAATTGATGCAAGAGGAGCAGTAAGCTTGTGAATCAAATTTCTGATGTTGAATTATCAGAACCATCATTAGAAGGAAACTTTGACACATGATATTTTTAAAGCGAGAATCCTATTCTATTTTGATTACAAAAACCCCTGTAACTAAGAATGCCACATCTTGAAGGTTAAAAGCCTCCATGCTGTAAACTTAAAGCATTATGAGCAGAAGAAACTTCGTTTCTTAAGGGTATTTCGAATTTACAGCTCATGGCATCAAATGGACAATGTTTGTTGATCTCATGCCACTAGGTAAAGATAGGATATGTTCCATCTTACCACTGCCCTGAACCATATTGAACAGGCTGTTCTCGCCACCTTTAATAGATAAACTAACAGATGGTTCAACCTTGTTCATCGGCTTCCCCTTCCTTCCACTGAGATTGCAAGAATCAAGTTGCTGGGCATTATCAAGATGTGGTTCAGTCGTAGACGTTGAATCAGACCTCTTTCTCTTACTGGACACCTTCTTACCATCATTTTGATTCGCTTTCTCCCAATTTCTAGTGTCAGGCCTTTCCTGTGACTGAGAGTTGGCAGACCTAGTTTCAAAACTGGACGGGCTTTCATGATCGAAAGACCTAGTACCACTGAGATGGGAAACAGACCCTTGATAAATGTCACCTCCTGCAATGCTTGGGCCAGCTGGTGGTCTGCTTGAAGCAAGTGAATTTGCCATCTCAGTTTCACCCATGCCTGGTTTAGAATCCTTTACAATAGCAGCATTTTGTGAAGACCCTGCATTGACAATATCTCCTTAACGCTATGCTCATATCCCATGCATTGTTGGCGTTCTCCATGACAAAGCAAGACCAATTTCCCATTGCAATTTGTTAATATATATTTACCTGCAAACTGTGTTGATGAAGAATCCCCCATGTGTGCTCCACCAGCCAAAGGAAGACGTGAAGACTTTAGAGCCTCAATATCAAGACCATGTTGATTGATAACAGTCTCCATTGCCCTTAAAAGAAGAAAATTAACTTAATAAATAAGAAAATAAGGAATCAATATCAAAAGGAGTGATCACATTAACAGGCCACACAAAGCACTCAGGAGTGAGACACTAGGTTAAATAGCTCTCTCTCCCCATTTCAACTGGGCTACTGTTCGAGTCTCTGATAACCCAAAGCGTCAAATCAAAAGGTACAATCAGATGAGAGTGTATTAAGAAAAACAATTTCAATCGTCCATCACCCAAGATAATAAGGATGCAAACAAAAATTGTCAAAAACTCAAATAAATTAACTTAGATCCTGGAAAAAGGATTAAACACAGCAAGCGATGCAGCCCAAGTAAAAAATAACCACGCCCCCCCCCCCCAAAAAAAAAAAAAGAAGCACAAAAAAATCAATCAAGCCATACACTCACTATACCCACCATGATCTCAACATAGTCCCTAAAACACACCTTTGTAAATTACAAAATAGAGAAAAGCATGCTCTTTATTCTATACAATGGTAACAAACAATGTGGAAGGTCTTTTTACACAGCTTTGAGGGGGAACAAGTAACTGATTTTCCATAGGGCAAGATCTAGAGGAGTAGAGCTCCACCTAAGGTAGCATTTTTTGCGTGGCGCATAAGCCAAGGAAAGATATTGACAATTGATAACTTGACCAAGAGAAGATTAGTTATTGTGAATAGTGCTACTTACGTAAAGCCACAATTGAGTCCATTGATCAATTTTTGTCAAGTGTTCACGAAGAAAGGAATTATGGGCGTTGTCGTGCTTTGGCATGGCATTGGTTTTTACGAAGAGGATGAAACTTGTTTTTTATTCTTCGCAGGGGGGAAAAATCCCCGAACATAGGAGGAAAACATGGTCATTAATTCCTTTTTGTATTGTTAGTTGGTTTAGAAGGAGAGAAACAAGAGTGTGTTTCTTGGTATAGAAATTCCTTTGTTAAAAGTTTTCGTTTTGTTCACATTATACAGATGGATGATGGGTGCAAAAGAACCAGAGTCGCTTTCAATGTCTAATTTCATTAAGCACCTTGAAGTGTAACATAGGATCCGTTGTATCCTTTTGCACATCTTCTCAATGCTTTTGATAAAATTTTGATTTCTACCACCAAATGGTTCACACAATTCAAAGGCAAAAACCACAAACTATAAAATCTATGTTACACAGACTCAATACGAGTGTCAGGTACGAATATATGTCCAGGTATCAAACTTTTCTAAACCTTAATTTTAGAATTTTGGAATATGTATCCAATAGTTAGATATGAATACATGGACATGTCGTAAACATTTAAATATTTTAAATATAATATATATTATATGATACATTAACATCAGATCTGATTATTATTAAGTAATGTATTTGAAATTTAATGGAACTTAGAGAAAAAATGGAAATTTTTGTTTACTATACATATAAAAGGTTGAAAATTTCTCTTTACCATCAAAGTTGAGTTACTAGTTCTTAAAAAATTCTTAAAAATTAGAGGATCAGGGCATCAAATTTGAGAACGGAGGTTAGACACATATTCTATACCCCTACCCTTATCAAATCCAGTGCACACAGGTATGTTGAAGCACGTAAAAAAGTCCACGCAACATGGCTAAAAAGAATGCAAATAGTCAAAAGAACTACCGATTAGCAGCAACAACTATTATCAATTCAGACTGACAAAATGCTTCATTCCTTCACCAATGCTATAAAATGAACATGAGTTTCTGGTGTCATGATAAACTCTTCTACACTAGGAAGTATTTTAGTTCATCATCTCACTGAACAAAATTTTTTAGATTTAACAGCAATGCATGAAAAAGAGATTGTGGTTACTCCAGCCCCTAAATTATTTTGCAGCTCTCAATATTTCTAATGGAGAATGTCTGCACACAATGGACTTCCCAAGACATTGATAATAGTGAAATATGAAGGAGCTAGAAATACTTCACCTTGATATCACTTGATATGGCATTGAATTTTCCTTTCCACTTGACCTCATGTGTTGCAATATCTAAAATTCCATATAGATGATGAATATGAAAATAATTGGAAACAGTATATGACTATGTAAAAGTATGTAGCTGCAGAAGGAAATCATACAGACCACATAAAGTTTTCTAGCCAATTTTGTAGGCTCGTCTTTAGATTCCTGAATAAGTTTATGTAGAAATTTTGCAGCCTCTAACTCAACATTATGTGGGGCTGCCATCTCACTTGAACTGCACCACAATATTAAAAATCAAGCTGCTCACATCAAATTAACCATCCAACCAAGATTTATCAAGCTATATCATATTAATAGTCTGAAACACAACACCCTCATAGTTATCTAAATGAAAAAGAAAAGAAAAAAACATATGGCCAAGATTTCAATTCAAAACAAAACTACACCAAAATAAAATATACAACCAAAATATATATTAAAGAAAGAAAGAAAGAAGTAGAAGCTTCTCATCACATGCACCTACACCTAAAAGAGCATGGGCAATCAATAAATCAATGTAAGCATGTCTTGAACACCCGAAATCCGGTTACACTACCTAAACTATAAATCTTCCTACAAATTGTATGCTCCTAACAAATTGAAATTTTTTTTCCTGAAGTGGGTAAAGTAAATTAAAAAAAAAAACTTCTGGGCCTCCTACAATTTCAATTTCAATTCCTATCCACGTTTCCCTGTAAACATCAATAACCCACCATGAAAGGGTGGGGATCCAACGGAATTCAAGATAAATTAACTACTTTTTGTAGACTCAAGGAGTATCCGAACTCAAAAGAAGGTTTGCCCAAAAAATAGAAACCAACTTTGCACATATTTATTACAACCACAATTTATTACACAGCATTCCGTTCCCAAACATATATAGATAGACAAATTCATAGACCGTTTGATGTTATGTAAGGTGAATACTTCTACGTTCGAGTGAAGTTTCCATTGAGCAAACACAGCAAAATATCATCTAGTACTGTTAATAGTTAAGTTCAACGATTGAATGCAAAATTGCTATTCAGAATCATTTATATAAAGGTATGCATATAAGCTAAACCAATCGAAGGTTATAAGAACGAAGAAAAGGAGAGGAAATTTGACATAATTAATGGAAGCAAGGGCCGGAAATTTACCTAATCGAAATTCAGAAGACGGAGAAATCGAGAGGGATAGCTACATGAAAATAAAAAAGTTGCCCCTTCGGTCCCTCTCTCTGTGGAAACGAGCCCTAGAAGAAGAAAATAGCGATCCCGCATTTGCTTCGCCTCAAGTGATGGGCCTCGCAATGCCGGCTCCGAGCCACGGAAAAAGCCCCTCTCGCACGTGAAAAGGCAGCGTCCCGTGTGACGGGTTCCTGCCCGTTAAATAAGGTTTTTGTGTTGCTTGACGGTTGAAAATTCAATAAAAAAAATTTATTTTAAGTATTTGTTTTGTTAAAAGTTATTTATTTTTTATTCATTGCACGAATTACGAATTCACAAATTATCTCATTTTATCTTATTTTTTATCATACCAAACACCTCCTTAATTTGGTAAAAAAAAAAATTTTCTTTAATTTTTGTTTGGACATCATTCATTCAAATATTTGTCAAGTCCAAGGAGATAATATGTTACTATTTTTTTTTTTCATCAAGGAAGCATTAAAGTAGCAACGATCCAAATTTTGATACTTAAGTGTAACGTTGGAAAATTATAGATATATGGGTTTACTAAGAATTTTTGACAAATATTTAAATTTCTTCCCCAAATTATACTAAAAAAAGGTTTGGAATATGAATTTGTCAAGAAAAATATTTAAAAAACAAAATTATCAGTTTTTATTATTAATACTTAACAAATATAGAAAGAATTCACAAATATATTCAATTTGTTATCATTATCAAGAAATATAAAATAAATTTAACTTTTTCAATTTACTTTATTTTTCTTTTAATTTCTTTCACTTTTTTTCCATGACAATTCATATTTCAAACATTGCATAAATCTCTAACAGTTATTGGAACTTGGGAGCAATTACCTTAGATCTCGAAGTGCATGAATGATCACTTTACTTCACGTTGATTCGATTTTAATAAAAAAATTAGTTTAGCTCTAAGTTTAAAATTATCAGCTCAATTACTTTAAAAATTTGTGAATTATTTTTTGATAACTTAGGATATTTGGCCTAACTTATTAATAATCAGATAAACCTCCAATAACCTTAAGGAGACTCGAACCAGTGACTACTAATAAACAAATCTAAACTCTTACCCAACTTTAAAGATTTATTTTAGATATAAAAAAACTAGCATGTTATAAGTCGGAAGCAACCCTATTAAAATTGAGTTAGTTCTGTTCTATAGTCAGTTCTGGATCAAACATTTTTAACCCAATAAATATTGGATTGGTTTCAAGATTACTGTAAATTCAACCAATGCACACTCTCACTTTACATTATTATAGAAGTATTATTATTTATAAAATCTTTATTGATAGTTATGTTACAAATCGATCAATTGTTTAGCCCAACAGTGATCTCCACTGGGGCATAATCGAACTAGTTAAACCAAACTAAATCTGTCCTTGAGTTCTATTTGATTTGATTTTTAAATCAACAATTTAATTATGATTTGAAAAATTAGAAAATTGAATGATTCGATTTAACTTACAATTGAAGAAATTAGTCAAACGAACCAAACCGATGCTATCATTATAATTAACATATATTATACAATATAACAAACATATAAGTTTCCTTAAAAAAATAAATATAAAAAATACTATATTTGGAGATATGTTGTAATTATGAAATTGAATTTGTAGAAACAATTAATTTAAATAAATTTCTTATAACTTTTTATTTAAAAAAATTAAGCCATTTAATTAAATGCTTTGCATTCAAAATGTTTTTTTTTTTCTTTTTAATTTCTCATTAAGACAAATAGGGATGTGTGAATCTCCTAAAAACTATTGTTATGAATAAAGGTAAAACTAGCCATGAGATATATTTATACAATATATGTATTTATTGTTTCATAAAGCTGTCAAATCAAACTAAAGTAAATCAAATTGAAATTAGTAGTTTTATTTAATTTGACTTATCAATTAAACGATTTGATTACAGTTTTAAGTCTTTTCAAACTAATGACTTGTGGTTTAGCTTATATTTTAATACTAAACCAAATCGTGTGCATCTTTAATGGTCTTTACACTAATATGTTTAGATAATTATATTTTGTATACATGTATTTTATATCAAATACTTCTTTAAATATGATACTTTAATTATAATAATAAAATATTTATTACATTATATTTTTTGCAATATGAATATTTTACAAATTTTTGTAAGATTTATTTGTTAGGATTTCATTTAAACCAAGCACCATTAATACATGGGAAACCCAATCCCATAGTCTCGATACCAATATACACTGTAACAAGTCTTGTATATGATTTGTAGGTTACTAACTTACTGGTAACAATAACCACCCTAGGTCTTGGGCACTAGTGCCGACTCTTTTAATACCTTCTATGACTCTAAAATCAAAAATCAAACTCAATTCCAATTTCTTTAGCAACAACATATCATACACAAGGTTCACACCTAAATTGTGTTCTTATGTTCATTATTTATCAGTTAAGTCTCATGAAATAATATTATTTTTTTTTGGTAAGTATAATTTGAATTAAATAGAATTATGTATAATACCAAGGGAGCATACCCTTATATACAAAAATAGTCATATATTTTAAGTTACAAAGAAGGGGTCCACCAGTTATTACATAGTTTCACATTTACATTTGTATTTTTAATGGTAGAAAGTTGAGAAGCCTTTAATCTTACTTCATGTTTGATTTTGCTAACCACTTTTGGTGTCTGGGTTGATAGTCGTTTATAAATTCTTGAATATATTTCTTGCCATGCGTAATACACTGTAGCACATATGATGCTAGCAAAACACTTCTCACTAAACTTGCTTGAGATTTATTCAACTTCATTTTTTTTATTCCTGTTTGTTTTTGGAAATGGAAAATAGGTGGTATTTGGAGCTCCAGATGTCATGAAAGAATGAGCATTGAAATAATAAATGCTCTAAATTTTTCATAGCCATATCACACAAAACACATGTCACGCCCTTAACATAAATTGTCCGGGACGGATAGCATAGGAAAATAGGGACTAATAAAAATAAAATAACCTGTACCAAGATCAAATCATAACATAATAATCACCATCAGAGTATCTAATATCGTCCCTTATTCCCATATTAAAGATATATCTAACACATCATAAACTTCGACACAGCCACACCTCGGTGACGTTATCCAAAATTTACATAATCAGAACCATCATCAATCACGGCCTTTACCCTGGGCCACATAATTATAAACCCAATAAACAACTTCGTATTTAAGATAACAACCATAATTATTACCATCCACAGTATAGACCGGACTTAGGCTACTCACGCCTAAGCTGCCTATGCATCCCATCTCGAGATTTAGGTCTCCGTGATTCCTATATTATTATCTAGATTTCGTGTCTTATACATTGCCAATAAATCAAACCTTAACATCATTCATATCATTTATATCCATTTCTCAAGATATATAATGACAATTCACACAGTTTCATACAATCTCATATAATGGGTATGATGGAATGCAATGCCCCATGCATCCTAGATCATCCATCTACCCCAACCTTATTTTGAGACGGGTGACACTTAGTAAGGCTTCCAGTCAAGACACGCGTGGTCACCAAGCACACCGTTTTAAGCGCTGACGGCAAACGCATATATATATATATCTCATATGAATATCACTTGTGGGGAATCGTGTTATACCCCCACAGGTGTAAGACTCAGGGGGATCGTGTTACACCCCCTAGCCCTTCTGCTAGAGAACTGTGTTACACCTCTAGTCAGGCATCTACTTTGCTCAAGTAAGATATGACTCAGGGGAACCGTGTTACACCCACTGGCCCTTCCGTTAGAGAACCGTGTTACACCTCTAGTCAGGCATCCACCTATCTCAGGCAGGCATCCGCTACCTCAAGCAGACAACCGGCTGCAGTCTAGGAAAAAATCCAATCCATACATCTCATCCGGTGTTCCATATTCACAATCATAATCAATATATATCACACGTGCCTCGGCACATCACATAGTTCAATGGCA
>JAVXUM010000011.1:11936153-11948441 GCA_035590655.1 Pouteria glomerata | reverse complement strand
CCCCCCCTACCTCTGCTAGGTCCAATTGGGTCTCATATTCTTGAACAAAAGTGTAAGCATGGACAAAAGTTGTGATACCCTAAGGATAAGCTCTCTTTTAAGATGTAGGCCTTGCATGAATCGATTTGGTCTCTTAGAAAACAATCCCACAGTCTCTCATTGTTTTGGATATCAGGTGTATGTGAGTGTGCCAGAATTAGTGATTCAAGTGTACGAGTGTGTGAATAGTGCACTGTGAATCAAGGGAAAGTGAACTGCTATGCCTTAATGTGAAAGGACTTTAACATTCAAAAGCATTCACAACAGCAATGGTGAAATAATAAATTTTATTCACAAGCAACAACAATACGAATTTGGATTGGTTAATACGGATGTACTTGTGTTGCTCCTTCTTGATAGACCATAGCTGGTGAAGTCTATGACTTAAAGAACTTTATAATAATCTACTCCTAGCTACAACTGTTCTATTCGTACCCTTCTGGAAAAGATTTATCGTTGGGAGAGATTTGTTGAGGAACCCCCCTCTTCTGTTACTTTAGTTTCCTTTTATAGATGTCAGCTCAACTACCCCATGATTGCATTGACACATGTTTCTACTAAATTTTTCAAGATGACTGAGTGCACCATGTGTCCTGTAATTGTTTTGCAAATTATGGATTGTGATGGATTGTAGCTCTTCTTCATGGATTTTCACTCTGTATCGTTCAACTAGTCGATAAGTCTTCCAATTGATGTTGTATAACCTTGTCATTTGAGCCTCCTACATCGGTCTACCAAGGTGGATTATCAACTGGGTGATGCGCTACATGACAACATAGTTATCAGAATCTTATGATTCAAGTTAATATACCATGTAATCAATGCAAACTTTACATCCAAATTAAATGGAGTGATGAATTGTGGTGAATCAAATTGAATCCATCCGATTAGAGAATCTTACAATTCTTGCCATTTGTGCATTTCAGGAAGCATAATAGTAAGTGTGGGTCGGATCATTCGGACTCAATTTGCAAAATATATACATATTTTTATTTATTTTTTAAACATAAAGTAAGAGAGACTTATAAAGGATAAAAAAATTTGCAATACATGCAAATCATTTTCACATAAATTATTTTTGAATTTTTGGCAACTAATATTTTCTGAAGACTTCATAAGCGATTAAAACACTATCTCTTTAAATCTTCGTAAATGTAAGATTCAAACTCACATTTCTAGCTATATATGGGCGAACCCTATAGGAGGGTGAGGTCTCCTGAAACTTTTAAAATTTACTTTAATGTAGCTAAAGTTTGTTTGCAAAGTTATATTATTAAGAGTTGGCTCCTCTAAATTTTTATGTTTTTCATTGAAGTCTCTAAATAAATATCACCTTCTCCCTTGCTAAATATGATTTCTATTTTCCTAATTGTAGCCATAAGGCTAGCTTCTTTTCATTTACATCATATCATATTAAATTATTAATTTTCGAGCACAATAATGTTTATTCTTCAATATCTTATGTATTAAAAAATATATATAAAAATTTCTATTATTATTTTTTTTATTTATACCAAATCTTAAGATTCACGATTTTTAAATCTAAGATTTTGATTCACAATATGAATCAAACTTATTTAGGGACTTTAATGAAAACCATTACCGTGCTTGAAAATAGTCCGCTTTGCCTTCTATTGCTTTATTCACAATATGAATCAAATTTTTGAACCTGATGAGGGAGGAGAAATTAAAGTAAAGAAAGAAAATAGAAGAGATTAAGCAAGAGAAAGAAGAAGATAAGAAGCGAGCGAAGAACAAAAGTAACAATGCTATTCAATATTTTCTCAAATCAAAGTCTACCAAACATACCAGCCTTTTAATAGGCTAACCTTATGATAACTACAAATCAAATCTCTTAGAAAATCAAACAAACGATAAACATTAATGAAATTCTATAAAATAAAATAAAATAAAATCTAATCCTAATGATATGGAATAGAATAAAATCCTAATAATAGAAAATAAAATAATTCTTTAATGTTTTGATTTCATGTTGGATCATTCTCTCGGCTAAGAAAAAATTGACTTTGGTTAGTTAAAATCATGTGCTCTACCTTCAATCTTCGGGTTATGAATATAGCGAATTTTCGAACTGCTCTTGAAACTTGTGTACTTATGCAAGGGGTGGTAGGCACTTATTGTCCACTCCAACTCTGCTAGGTTGGAACGTACTCAACTCTAGTAAAAGATCTTGCTTATTGCAATAGAACACTAAAAAGAACGGATAAATGAGTGGATAGGACATTGCAATAGGGATGATGAAATTCCAAAATATCATTGTCGGTCTCTGGCATAGATCGAGACACTTGTCACAGGCTTTGAATTTCATGCCTCAACTTATGTAGCACTTAGACGCTTTAATCCTTTGTTGAAGTACTAATTAGCCTGATTCTTACTAGGAAGTTAAGAGCACCAAAGGCAAGTGAACTATAGAACTAGAACACTTTAAGAGAAAGCATGAGAGAGCAATCGGAGAACTTGAAGAATGCTTTGCTCACTTGAAACTTGTATCCTTACAAGTCAACACACGTTACCCCTATTATACTATTTCACCTCTTTAATGGACAATGAAAATTGGTTTGATCTAATAGTGGAGATTATGTCTCTAGAATCCTTCATCAAAATATCTAGATATTTACACATTTAAAGCTTCCAATGGAAGCCTCCCCTGTCTTCTATAATACTCTACAATATTTACAACATACTAGAATATTCAAGACAGTTCCTATAAACTTAACTAGGTTTTATAATATTCTAGAGAACCCTAGAATACTCTAGTGGCTTCTGGAAATTTCCGAACTTTAGTAGAAAGTCTTGGAACCCTCTAGAGCACTCCGGACTATTTTAGGACATTTCGGAAACACCATAGCAAAATCTAGAATGCAAAAGGTAATTCTTGAAGCATGACACATCAGTGTCCAAATTAGTATTCTTAATTGTTTGGAGTGATCTAAACTGGTAGGACGTGACATTGGCTTCGGTGGTAGGATTGAAAGGTCGGTTTGGAAAGGAATTTAATGTACAAAGAATATAAAAATAAAAGAAAATATTGTTTTGTTTTTAAAAAAAGTTTTGGTTACAATAAATTAAATTGCTAAACTAAAATCTAAAAATGCAAAATATATAAAGCTTGGTCCCAAATAACCTCCCATTGATAAGATAAAATTTTCATGGCGTTTCAATACAAGTCAGCCCACATGTAACAAAAGAACATAAGTCAGAAAATTTAACATTGGAAGTACAAATTTGTGGAAATCAATTCTAGTTAGACATTTGAAATAATTTTTCCACTTTAATGTGCCGACCCACCTAGTGGGGAAAGGTTTGGTTTGCTTTGGTAATGTGTTGTTGGATCAAGTAATCCATTTACGTGATTAAGGCATATGAATTCGAAATCTTAACTACCTAAAAGGTGATTTCTAAAATTATCTAACTAGAATCAAATAACCACATCAATGGAAAGTTGAATTAGCTTCAAGTGTTATAGAAAATTCTGTTCAACTTGGTTGAGCCATTAAATCAAACACCTAGTGTGCATAGCTCTTGTTTGTGGGAAAACGTTCTAACTAAATCAACATTGATACAAAAAATAGAATTCTAGCACAGCAAATACACAATTATAACTTCAACTAAGTGATTTCTTAAGAATCTTAAAACCAATTCCAACAATCCTATTGTACAACTAAAGATTTAGCAACGAAAAGCAAAAACACTACATTTATAATATCTATAATACAATGCAGCTCATATGATGTGACATGTATCAACGTGACAGTGAGAGAGGGGATTGTTGTGCCTTTAGGCACAGGCCAAACCTAGTAGATTTATATAAACACCATGTTCTTCTATTTAGAACCAAGAAGAAAACTAAACTAAACACTTCAACTATAAATTAAACTAAAATAAAAAGTTCTCACAATGAAAGTAAAAGAAAGAAAAAGGAGATTTACATGGAAGATTATCTACAACCTTAGCTAACTCCATGAAGATCGAGAGGAAGAAGATGAGGGAAAAACCCCTTGGAGAGCCTCCTCCCTTATTGTAAAACAAAAACTAATCAAACCTAAATATAGTCCTACCTTTTATAACCTCCAAATGTCTAACTATATATATAATTACATAATGAGTGAGGGCCATTAAATTTCAGTAGCAAAAGTAATTGTTCTGGAATGCTAGCCACTGTTGGGATGGGTCTCTTGCCTTAGCCATTTTTCTACTTTTCTCAAATTGCTCAACTTTTGTCAGTCACGTGTGCGAACAACCATTTGTTTAGATAGGGATTTGAAAAAAATTTTTGCACTTAGATCATTTTTTTTTTTTCAATTTTCTTTTGGGCTTGCACAACTACTGTCATTTGCACAATTGTGCACACGAGCTTCATCCAAATAAGGGTTCGAATGGTCTTGGCTCTTTTGGCTTAATTTTGCTTACTTCTTTCATTCTAGCATTTTCTTTTGGTCCAGTTTGCCTTGACTCTTTCTCAATCGTATCCTTGGTGTCTTTTAGGGCCTTAATTGCCAAATTTATTTCTTGCAGATACTTGAACTCCAGAAATACATAAGAATCAGATACCTAAGATAAAATCGGACAACAGGTAAACATAATTGAGTAATTGGCATGCAAAATATTATGATAATCACAATATTGCATGCCAATCAACGCCTTTGTTATTGCTTTGCTCTAATGTTGGACAACCTGTTCGTGACTTTTTTTGATTGTCCTAGAACTCCCAGCTAACCTTGCTACTTGACCTTCTGTTTCCCAAATAGTACTTCCATTTTGGTGCATTTCTAATAAGGCCTTTCCGTAGCAGAACTTCTCTTCATTGAGGTTGAAGCTCTTCTACCTCAAGTGTAGTTGTCCTTTGGAGTGCTCCAACTTGCAATGCAACATCGGACTCCATTTCGGTCTGAGCGTCCATCTCTCTCCTTGATGGATCTCTCTTAGGTAGCTCAGTTGGCTTGACCTCCTTGTAGTCCTCCAACACATGCTGCACCTCCCTTGGTATGTTTAGTCTAGTTGATGAGTTGACTCCTGGTCAGCTTTCTTATCCTCCTCCTCTTGGATTTGGCAATTGAATGTAACTCTCCTTGGGCAGGCCATAGCTCGATAAGATCTATCATAGAGAAAACATTTAAACTTTGTGTCTCCCCCGCCTTTGCCCTTGTTAGCCGTCCATAGCCATATGCACCTGCATGCTAGCACCCAAATCTTGCATGCCTCCTACATTGCAGTTTTGTTCTTGCCTATGGTTGGAGACCATCCATGAACATCTTGAATGTCGCTTCTTTGTCTAGACTGGGGGCCTCCAATAGTGTATTAGAGAACTTCTTCACATAGTCTTACACACTCGTTGTGGCTAGGATAACCAAGCAAGTCCTTTGCAACCCTATGTTAGCTCTCCCAAGAGCGAGGAGGTTTTGTGTCTCTGTATGGGACTCATCCCTTTTGAATACATGGATGCCTTGTCTCAAATCCTTGAACCCACACAACGAGCCCCTTGCTAGTCTTGACTCGATAGATGACCACAAATTTGCCTTGAATCCCATGCAACCTTAGTATGTCCGTACGCAACCTTAGCTCTAATACTAGTTGTCATGAGCTTAGAATTTCACGCTTCAACCCATGTGGCATTTAGACACTTTAGACCCTTATTGAAGTGTTAAATCGGCTTAATTATTACTACGAATTTAAAAACACCTAAGGTAAGTGAACTAATGAACTAGAACACTTCAGATGAACACAAGAGAGCAATTGAAGAACTTGGAGAATGCTTTACTTGCTTGAAACTTAGATTCTTATAAGTGAACCACCTTACCTCTATTTACTTCGCCTTCTCAATAGATGGTTGAGATTGATTTAATAGATTATATCTCTAGAATCCTCCATTAAAATATTTAGATATTCACACATGTAAAGCTTCCAATGGAAGCCTCCCATATGTTCTAGAATACTCTAGCATACTCAGCGTTAAGCCTATACTTGTTTGTCCTAGTTATGGATGAGATTACTGGACATATTTAAGATGAGGTGCCATGGTGTATGTTATTTGCAGATGACATTGTTTTAGTAGATGAGACGAGAGAAAGAGTGAATGCTAAGCTAGAATTGTGGCGAGAAACGTTAGAGACAAAATGGTTGAGGCGAAGTCGTTGCAAGACGGAATATATGGAATGTAAGTTTAGTCAAAATAGAACTACTAGTAGTATAGAAGTAAGTTTGGGCACTCAAAAGATTGTAGAAAAAGAAAATTTTAGATATCTTGAATCTATAGTTCAACAGGATGGAGGGATTGAGACGGATGTAAGTCATAGGATTCAGGCATGGTGGACTAAATGGCGAAGTGCTTCAAGTGTCTTGTGTGATCGAAAAGTTCCCCTTAAGGTGAAAGGAAATTATTATAAGGTGGCAGTAAGACCAGCATTATTATATGGATTAGAGTGTTGGGCAGTAAAGTATGATCATGTTCAGAAGATGGCAGTTGCGGAGATGAGAATATTAAGATGGATGCGCGAGATAATAAGGAGAGATATGATTAGGGACGAGGAAATTAAGGGCAAAGTAGGAATAGCACCCATTGAAGATAAAATGAGAAAAAATCAACTAAGATGGTTAGGTCATGTTAGAAGACGTCCAACGGAGGCACCGAGTGTGAAAGTATGAAGATTGCCAGTAGTAGGATAGGGAGAGGGGGACTCAAGAGCTATTGGAAAGGAATTATTAAACATGACCTACATGGATTTAACGGAGGATATGACCCTTAATAGATTTGATTGGTGTCGTCAAATCTATATAGTCGACCCCACCAAGTGGGAAAATACTTGGTTTGGTTTGGTTTGGTTTGGTTTGGTTATTTTTAAAACAAAATTATTTTTTTTCTCAAAAACAAAATGGGATTTTTTTCACAAAACTTCTTTTTTTTTTTTTGAAATTTTGATAATTTATTTATTTATCTTTTTTATTTTTATTTTTTGTTTTGGAAAGAATGAAGAATCGTTGATAGCTGCGATGTCTTCAGTGGGTCTGTTGGAGGTCGTCGTTGTTTGGTGAAGTTGACACCCGTGGTTTTTGGCGATTGGGGATGAAGTCGGTGAGGTTGAAGGGTTGGATAAGGGGCAAAGTTGTTGCCAACTGAGGTCGTCATGATGGGTGAGGCTATTTGGTTAGTTGTAGTTAGGAGCTATCACTAACATAAGTGTAGTTGGATGTCTTTGACATGTCATATGGTGATTAATGATGGTGGTGATGGTTGATGAGGCTTTTGCGAGGTTTGGATCTGTTTTTTTTTTTCTTGGGTCGGTTGCTGATTGAAAGCTAATTAGTCGTCCACTATTGGGGTTCTGATGGCTGTCGACGATGCTTGGGTTGGCGGCCAAGGTGCTCAATTGCTGAGTGAAGGGATTTGTCTGGTGATTGATTGCGATGCGGTTAGGGGTGTTGTTGATTGGTCGGTGGGGTGTCGTTAGTCACGTAGGGTTGATTGGGGTAGTTTATTGTGGGTTAGTTGGCTACGACGAAGTCTTTGGTGATTGGATTTTTGCCATTGATGGCGGATTAGATGAAGTCACTAGGGGGTCAATTAGGTGTTAACTTGGGGGTCTTGGACTTTTGGCGCTGTGGATAGGGTTTGGGTTGAAGATACTTCAGATTATGGTCGATGAGTGGGTAAAGTTTGGGATTTGGGATTTCTATACAAAAGTTAGGCTTTGATACCAAATTTGATGTGGGACGAGAAATTAAAGCCAAGAAAGAAAGAAAGAAAAAAGTTGAGCAAGAGAAAGAAGAAAAAGACCAAAAGAGAAGGAAGTACGAAAGCAACTTTGTCATTCAATATTTTCTCAAATCAAAGTCTAACAAACTCTTAACAATCACTAGCCTTTAAATAGGCTAACCTTAAGATAGCTACGCATCAAATCTCTTAGAAAATTAAACAAAAGATAAACATCAATCAAATCTTATAAAATAAAATAAAATCTAATCCTACTGATATGGAATAAAATAAAATCGTAATAATAGAAAATAAAATAGTTCTTTTTATTCTGAATTCCTGCGTCAATAACTAGGATAGCTTACAATCTGCCTAATTCCTAACGAACATAAATACAAGACAATTTCAATCTAATGAATGCATCTTGATGTCGTATCACGTTCGTAGGTAACTTGCGGACTTACTTGATTGCACGAGAACAACGGATGTTCTTTAACCTTATTTTTTCTAGTTGTGCTTGCAAACAAGCATGTGCTTTTGAAGATTTCACATATGTGTAATAGATATGAATTGAGGCTGTTATGTTTTAGCTCTTGCCTTAAAGTGTGTTAAGAAGGCTAACAACACGTAAGGGTTTCAACTTTAAAACTTGGGTGCTGAGGTGAGGGTAGTCCATCTTTTATATGGGACAACTTCTAAGAGCCTCCCTCACGTTGACCTGTATGGATATAGGCACAACGTGGACTATATGGTGAGGCTTAGTTAAAAACTCGCTCTGATATCTTGTTAAAAAGCTCAACAACATATAAGAGTAAGGGCTTCAATCTTAAAATTTGGATGTTAAGGTGAGGGAAGTCTATCTCTTGAATGGGACAACTTCTAAGAAAGTGGTTTCCTTCTTGCATATTATGAACTTTAGCTGTGTTAAAAGGTGATGCACCTCTTCATTGCATCCTTGGTGCTCTATCAGAATTTTGAGTGCCACCGGCTCCAATTTCTTGTACAGATTTAGAACAGAGACTATTGAGCATTCTGACTGTGTAATGACCCTATATATTTGTTCGTCTTTTTTCAGCATTTTAAGTATTGTCCTTCCTATTTTATGTGTTCATCAATTCATGCTATGTTATATTTGGTCAGCTCCGAGAATTGGAAAGAGGTGTTGATATACTCGTGGCGACCCCTGGGCGATTGGTAGATTTGTTGGAGAGGGCAAGAGTTTCGTTAGAGATGATAAATTATTTAGCACTAGATGAGGCAGATCGAATGCTGGATATGGGGTTTGAACCTCAAATAAGGAAAATAGTGGAACAAATGGACATGCCTCCACCTGGTGTTAGACAGACCATGCTGTTCAGCGCCACCTTTCCAAAAGAGATACAGGTTTTGTTTCTCTATGAAAATATCAATTAATTGTCATCTTATTTTCTATAAATTCATGTACGAGTTAATATATTTTGGATGTTCTCTTCTTTAGTGAGTTTTATTTTAACTCCGGGCAACATGAATATTGGGTTTTTATTGCATTCATGTTGACTAGGCGTTGGAAGCAAATTTTGCAGGAACCGGAACAACCCCCCCCCGGGGGGGGGGGAGTTTATTCAATTGCATCATTATATTAAATTTTTGACAAGTCAACTCTGTTGCTATGCAGAGATTGGCATCTGATTTTCTTGCAAACTACATTTTTCTTGCTGTTGGAAGAGTGGGTTCCAGTACTGATTTGATTGTACAAAGAGTGGAATTTGTTCATGAGTCTGACAAGAGAAGCCACCTCATGGACCTCCTTCACGCGCAGAAGGCAAATGGTGTTCAAGGCAAGGTAAGATTGGACGTGTGTCTCTCTCTGCTGGTGTCTTCTTTGGTTTGAGGATTCCCTAACCTAATTACACGGAACTTATTTATATTTCAAACCTGTTGGCTTTTATTTTGGCGATAAATCTCAAGATTAATTTTGAATCTTTTGGACGGAGAGTATTTAATCCAGTCTCACCACTTTATTTATTCTTCTTTTTTTTAGGTGTTGAAATTCATGTTTATGATCTCAATTGCTTATTTCTTGGCTTTAACTTTTTAGTCAATGAATGGTAAGAAATACTTCATTTTGAAGGCTTGAAGGGCATATTAAGGTTTAAACAAAGAAACATAAAGTTCAAAATAATTCTCAAGGGTAAAGCCCTCAAAAGATTTGGCTAAGCTCAAGAATGATTGTAAATACCATGCCATGCAATTACTTCTCAAGTGTTACATGAATCACATCCAAATACTTGTTAGGAATGAATACGAATATTGTATATGTTTCAATAAATAATTAATTAATTTAAAATTGAAAGAAATTATTAATAAAGAGGGTAAATTGCACATATTCCTTCATATTTTAGTAATTATACTCATCATCCCTTAGCATTTAAAAATTATACTTATCTCTTTTATTTTGAAATGTTGTTAACATTAATACTTTTTGTTAAATCTTAACACAAAATATCAAAATTTTGGTTACTTTGAGGGAGTGGTAAAATAGAAAAAGTATATGAAATTTTAGTTATTTTAATATTTTATGTTAAGTTTTAATGATTGATTTAATGGAAGATGGTTAATATGAA
Source organism: Pouteria glomerata (assembly GCA_035590655.1). Lineage (NCBI taxonomy): Eukaryota > Viridiplantae > Streptophyta > Magnoliopsida > Ericales > Sapotaceae > Pouteria > Pouteria glomerata. The sequence goes on along the minus strand of JAVXUM010000011.1, from coordinate 11,938,091 downwards.
TAAAATTTCTAAAATAATAAAGGCAAGTGTAATTTTTAAGTGTTGAGAAATAGTAAGTGTAAATATGTAAATGTTAAGGAGAGATATGTGTAATTTACCTGAATAAAAATTATATGCAATCATTCCAAAACTAAGTTGTTCGAACACTTTCAAGGGTCAAACAAAGTCTCCATAGTTTACCCACCCAAAAGTTTTGTCATGTTCATTACATTTCATAGTTCACATAGTTGTTCCCAAAACAGGAACATAGATTATCCTAAAAAACAAGACTACATGAGTCATACTAATGCCATGAACACATGCCAGTTTAAAGAAAAAATCAACAAAAGTTCAAAGTTAGAATTGAATTTTTTTTTTTTAAATCTTAAACATTATGCCGACTAAATAGAAATTAATATTCATTTAACACACAATCATAAAGTTAAAAGTCATTTGTCTTGCAGACGAAGTACAAAACTAAGAATTAGACTTCCACCGTTAAGTAAAGAGAAACTCTACAAACTAACTTATCATTAATCTAATAATGAAATTATCATAGTTGGTGAGAATGATCTACAGGAATAAACTTAACATTTCAACTAACGTAGCATGAAATAGTAAAGATGTCTCAAAAAATTTATATGACATCTGCAAAGCCTAATATTTCAACAAAACAAACATAGCAAGTTCTTAATGCTTTGTCATGTCAGACAATTTCCCTTTACCTAGTAGGCCTTGTGAAATGATGGTTTATGTTCCCTCGTGAACTAGGGGATTTGTGGACCCACAATCTTAGCATAATGAGACCAGGATTGGAGTCCAAATGGTAATGTTTTGAAAATACTTTTGGGCTTTAAGTAGATATAATAGAACCACTAGTTAACATTTTAGTTAAGAGAATATTAAAAAACTTAGAAAAAAATAGTTTTGTTTTGAAAATTATATTTCTAGAAAGTGTTTGAAAGACCCTTTATTGACTTTAATTAATTGTACAATATCTAAGAACCTATGTCTGAGAGTTCATTTATGAATAAAGAATGTATTAGGCACTCTATTCATATAGAAAAATTCATCAACGAGCTTGATTTTGTTTTTGCTAACATAGCATTTTATTAACGTTTATGTATTGGTTTTGATGTTGGGAGACACAAACTAATTTGAAAAGAAAAACTACTATAGAAGTAGATTGAAAAAGTCCTGAACATTTATTTTTTGAGTATTAAAACATTTTATAACTTGGATTAGCATGCACAAATGATGAATTAAAATAATGCATTTAGCTGATGTATGTGTGTGATTGCTTTTAACATTCATAAATGTTACAAAAACAATCTTTTTATCACACCAAAATACTGTAGTGTTTTTGGCTGAAACATTATTACTCTAGTTGACATAATTGCTTGATTGATCTTGAAATTTTTATATATTTTTTAGTTTTTATCAAATTTTAAGAAATCAAATAATTTTTATCATGGAGCAAATAATGAAATATATAAAATTGTAGAGTTTTTGTTGATTTAGCTATAAAAGTGGCATATGGAGTTCCGAAAAAGTTCAAAAAAATTAAAAATTAGTAAAAAAAAAAAAGTAATACATGGCAAAATTTGATTGAAAAAAAGTTAGGAACTTTTGAAATTTTTTATAATTTTTTGAAAAATTTTAGAATTCTAAACAAAGCTTAAGTAAACTTGGATTAGTAATAAGGCTACTAGTCTCTCGAAAAAGTATTGATTATTCATTGCTTATGATAACACGTGACTTAAAGTTCTATTAGGTTAATTGACTTCTACTTGTGACTTTAATGACATAATATTTTAATGAATGTGAATATTGAAGAATGTATTCGTTCATTTTAGATGAATTGTCATAAAAAAATAAAATAAAATTTTCTTGATGGTTGTGCTTTCTTGATTGTTTATTCCCTTATATTGGCATGGGAGAGATTAATATGAATTTTTG
>JAVXUM010000011.1:11917372-11927626 GCA_035590655.1 Pouteria glomerata | reverse complement strand
CTCTACGCAGCATAATGACAAGTTGCGCAAGGGACTAAGCATGTTCCCTTCAGTGAGTTTTCAGAGATGTAATGCATTTGACTAGGAAAATTAAATCAGATAATCTGCCTGCGAATAAGGTAAAAAGGCGTATTCATAGTAATGGGAATATAGTAAAAATGAACTCATATGAATTATCATGCCATAGGCAATTTCTGAAGCTAAAATTCACCGTGAGATTCTTTGACGAAGCCCAAAACTTCCTTTAAGGGGTGGCTCATGGATCCTTTGGAGTAACCATTCCCGCGAGGGGAAATGTTACTTGGAGAAAATGCTAGAACCATGCATAAAGATCCTCCTGGGAGGGTGCCTTAGGAGTTCTTTGGAGAAACCATTCCCGCGGGGGGAATGTTACTTGGAGAAAATGCTGGAATTAAGTATAAGAATCCTCCTAGGAGGGTGCCTTAGGGATTTTTTGGAGAAACCATTCTCGCGGAGGGGAATGTTACCTGGAGAAAATGCTGGAACCAAGCATAAGGATCCTCCTGGGAGGGTGCCTTGGGGGTTCTTTGGAGAAACTATTCCCGCGGGGGGAATGCTACTTGGAGAATTTATTGAACCAAGCATAAGGCTCCTCTAGGGAGGGTGTCTTAGGGATTCTTTTATAATTAAATTTACAAACAATTTGTGGAGATGAAAAGTTCACTCTCATTAAAATGAATAAATCATTGCATCAGGGGTAATATGCTTTAAGCTATTTAACATTGATAGGAGAGCTAATCTTATTAGTCTGGGGGTTAAGAATTCGATACCATCCGTTATCACCATGAGCTTCCTTAGTTATATATGGACCTTCCTATTTAGGCGCAAATTTTGGAGCTAACAACCCCGTCATTACGTGATTCGCAGTTTTAAGCACCAAGTTCCCTTCCTCAAACTTTCTTGGCTTCACCAGAGAATCACAAGCTCGACTAAGGCGCTCTGATATGTTTTCAAATTCTTTCTGGCTCTATCCCTTTTTCCATCCAGTGCCTCTAAATTTTCACTTCTGGATTCCGGGATCATTTCGCTTCGAAGAGCTATTCTGGCAGAAGGTACAACTATTTCAATTGGGAGAACTGCCTCTGTCCCATAAACTAAGGAAAATGGAGTCATTTGAGTGGATCTCTTCTTGGACGTTCTGTATGCCCACAATGCCATTGGCAACGCGTGTGCCCCAGTTGGATTGATAATCTTCTAGTGTGCGGTTAAGTATGGTAAGCAGGGTCTTGTTTGTAGCTTCTGCTTGTCCATTTCCTTTGGGATAGTATACAGAGGACTTGTGATGAGAAACATTATATGAAGCTTAGAGCTGTCCCACATTTGAATTTACAAAAGGAGTACCATTGTCTGAGAGGATGACTTTAGGAATCCCAAAATGACAAATGATGTATTCACTAATGAAGTTCAAAACTGCGAGTCCCGTGGCTCTTCGCAGGGGAATTCCTTCAACCCACTTCGTGTATAGCTCCGTTGCTGTAATGATCCAAATATTACCTCAGGAGGGGAGATTTATGGGTTCCATAGCTCAAGTGTGAAAAGGCCATGGAGTCCCTACCATTTTGAGGTCTACCACGGGGGCATGAATCTGTTGAGCGTTCAATTGGCAGGAGTGACACCTCTTCACATACTGCTTCGCGTCTTCTTCCATTGTTGGCCAATAATACCCTGTTTGCAACAAATGGGAATACAGTTTTCTTCCTCCCTGATGTTCCATTTCGTGCTCTTTTTCAAAAGCTTTTTCTACTTCTGCCCCAGCTAAATATCGCAAGGGTTTCCTTTCAAATCCGCGTCTGTATAATTGGCCCTCGTGAACGAAGAAAAAAGGGCCCTTTTTCTGATCAGCACGGCATCTTCTATTTCTATAGGGAGAGATCTTGCTGTCAAATAATCAGTGTAAAATTGCTTCCAATCACTAGGATTTGAAACAAAATTGCACTCAGCTTTGTTTGGGTTCTCTTGACACTTAGGGCATTGCTGCTGAATCGCCGCGGCCTATTTAGCCATAGATGGTCGGAAGTATCCTTGCCTTTGGGCCCTTCTGTAAAGGCTAACATCTCTTGTTCCACACGTCCTTTCATGTATTTTACTCAATTTATCCTCCCCAAGGCACCGGGCCAAGCATTCGCCTGGAGCCCTGTAGTATAACAATCCTTGATAAGGGGTATATTGCTTTAGTTGGGCCATGGGGATCTTTCCTTCGTGGAACTTCAATTCTTTGATAATGGGAGTCCTCCAATCCTCCAAGGTTTCCTCTGGCAATATGCTCATCACTGAGCATGGTAAAGCCTTTTTTATCACCTTTATGCTAGCTGTATCCCTTTCGACTTCCAACTTGGATGCTAATGTAGCTAAAGCATCTGAATATCTATTCTCGGATCTTGGAGCGTGTGTCATTCGAACATTTTGAAATTTCTCAAACAACCGTTGAATAACAGTCCTGTAAGATGCCAGGGCAGGCTCCTTGATGGCATATTCTCCGCTAGTTTGTTTGATCGCTAGCTTTGAATCTCCTTTGATGCATAGCCGCGTTGGTCCAACATCCCACGTTGCCATCAATCCCATATCAGCGCCTCATATTCTGCCTCATTTTTGGAACACCGGAATTCGAGTTTGTAAGACAAGTCAATTTTATTTCCTTCGGGAGAAATCAAGACAATGCCGCGCCTCCTCCTTCCGTGGTGGAAGATCCATCGAATGACAAAGACCACTCTCTTTCTTCCACTGAGGCTGCTTGTAGGTCTTCATCTGGTAGTTATTCAGAAGGTGGTTCATAGTTCCCTGAGGGGAATCTGGCCAACAGATCTGCTAGAGCTTGATTTTTTATTCCCCGCGGGGCTTTGCATATGATATTGTACTCAGCTAACAACAAGAGCCATCTTGCTGTTCTTCCCAATAGGGCAGGTCTGGAGAGGAGGTATCGGAGCAGATCACACTTGGTCACCAAATGCACAGATGATGACAATAAATAATGTCGGAGCTTCTGTACTACGAATACCAGAGCCAAACAATGGCGTTCAATTGGAGAGTACCACGCCTCTGCCCCTTGAATTACTCGGCTGATATGATAAACGGGTCTTTCTTGCCCTTCGATCTCCTGAGCTAACAAGGCTCCTATTGACTTAATAGTAGAAGTCAAGTATAGCAACAAGGGTTTCTCGGGTTGTGGCGGCACCATAGTAAGAGGGGATATTAAGGTCCCTTTCACTTCTTCGAACGCCTAATTGTATTTCTCGTCCCACTTAAATTCAGCATCTCTCTTTAGTAACATGTTGAAAGGTTGTGTTACCTTGGCCAGAGCTGGAATGAATCTTCGGAGGTATGACACTTTTCCCAGGAAAGCCTTGAGTTCTTTCTGACAAGTTGGCCGCGGCATTTCTTTTATGGTCAACACCTTTGCTGGATCTGCGTCAATTCCATGGCGATGTACGATACACCCAAGGAATTTTCCCATCGTTACTCCGAAGGCGCATTTTAGGGGATTCATCTTTAGCTTGTACTTCCGACTTCTATTAAAGACTTTTCTTAAGTCCTCCACATGAGATGTATTCTGCCACGATTTTACTACCAAGTCATCAATGTAGAATTCTACTTCCTTGTGAAACATATCATGGAAAATGGCAGTTATCGCCCTCTGATAAGTTGCCTCTGCGTTTTTCAACCCAAAAGACATAATTGTGTAGAAGAAGTTTCCTATGGGAGTTCGAAAGGTAGTTTTCCGAGCATCCTCTGGAGCCATCTTGATTTGATTATACCCGTTGAATCCGTACATGAAGGAAAACATGTGATGTCCTGAAGTAAAGTCAATCAGAGTGTCAATGTTGGGCAGAGGAAATTCATCTTTCGGGCATGCCCTGTTTAGATCCCGAAAATCCATACACACCCTTATTTGCCCATTCTTCTTGACCACAGGCACAGTGCTTGAGAGCCACGTAGGGTGTTGTATAGGTTCTATGAATTTTGCTGCTAATAACTTTTCCACTTCTTCTTTTATTTTTAATTCTACGTCCTGTTTATAAAATCGTTTCCCCTGTTTGATGGGCTTGGAGTTGGGAAAAATGTTAAGTCTATGCATAGTAATATCCACATCCAAACCGGGCATCTCAGAATACATCTAAGCAATGACATCTGAATATTCTTTTATTAAAGATACTAGTTCATTTCTCTCTTTCTCTGGCAGATCTTTGCATATAAAAATCGGCTGCGGCATTTCTCCTTCCAAAGCTAGGTTGATTTCTTCTAATTCTTGCTTCTGTGGTCGTGGCCTATCTTCCAAACATACTGGAGCCTCTCGAACCTCCCTCGGATCTTTTACAACCTCCATGACTTCTTCCCGCGGCTCCTTGCACTTCTTTCTCTTCTTTTTCTTCCACACGACAGAAAAAAGGTTGAGGAATATACATTCTTTCTTGCGTTGGAGGTCAGGTTCCCTAACTTGGTCTCCTGACCTCTCACACCGTCATAATCGATAGACCACTTTTCCATCAGCCCTTTTATGTCTAACCACGCGGGGGCTTGCTGGTTCCGTATCCCGGGATGGCCTCTTGCCTTGGCTTAAGTCTTCCCATTTTGGAATAGGAATTCCCCGCGGTGGTGCTGGTTTTATTTCTTCTGTCACCTCAGAATAGAACACTGCATCTGCCATATGTGCTTCATTTGCTCGAAATGGCTTATGAGATCCCAAGATTGTGACAAGTTTGTTATTCCATACAGCCTTCACACATTGGTGATATGTAGAGGGTATGGCCGCAAATCTATGCAGCCATGCACGCCCCAAGAAAACGTGATACGTAGTAGATGAGTCAATGACATGGAATTTGGTGGGGGCCACAATCTCTCCCACCTTTAGAGTTACTTGCACGTATCCCCATGACTTTTGTCCTTGACTTTCAAACCCATTGATAGTGATGGTTCCTTCACTAGGTGTGCTTGAGGGATTCCCGCGGCACGGAATGTTGCCAAGGGGAGTATGTTGATGGAGGCCCCTCCGTCCAGGAACTCCCTCGAGAATTCCATGCCGTTGATTTCTACTGGAACGTACAATGGTCGATTATGAGAAAACTAGACTTGTTTATCTCCCTCTGTGAAGTTGAGAGAGAGTACATTATCTTTAAAAATCTTTCCCATAGGTCTATTAGCTTCCAAGCACTTCTCTTGGTTGTCCTCTATTACTTTGAGCATAGCTTTAACGGCCTTCATTCTGGTTTCCTTAGTCAGTCCCAATTGACCAAAAAACCTTTTAAATCCTGGTGTTTTATTAAGAGTTTCTGCTCTTACCTCCTCGAAGTTTGGGCACTTCTGCGTTGGTATGCTTACTGCACATGCCACATTTTCATCCAACTCTTCATGATAAGAAATCATCATCACGTTTCTTGTTTCTTTATGCCGCGGCAAGGGGTCCTTGAGGACATCTCGGGGGGTGATCTCCAAGTTTTTGTTCTTCACCATTCTATGAAAAAGAATTTTGAATGCCCAACAATATCTCGTACGATGTCTCATCGTCCTGTGATAGATACAGAACTCAGGCTTCCCTTCTTCTTGCTTTGTTGAGGGATTTCGAGGCTCGGGAAGTATAACCGTGCCATCTTCCACCCAGGCCTCCGACAGGGCTTTTAGATCGGCGTTAGAAACATGGTTTGGAAAAGGAGCCTGCCCTTCGTCTGTCCTCGGCCGCTTTCCCTGATCTCTCTGTCTTCCATAAGCTGGGGCCGCTTATTCTGCTTCCAGGGTGTATACTCTGTCTCTCTGCTGCACCTTTCCCCTCCATGAGGCATCATGGTTGCCTCGTGACGGCTGGAGGGGCGTACTATACTGCTTGAATAACCTCTTCACGGTTTCACTGAGGTTCCTTGCAGCTAAACAAAGCCCTGAGAAATCAGAAAATTGGTGATTCACTAGGTGCATCTTAAATGTCGAGTGCATCTCCTCTATGCACATCTTCACGATCTGATCTTCTGAGACAGGGTCTTGAATGTCTACTGCCTTTTCCTTGAATCGTCGAACATACATCAACAGATCTTCTCCATGCTTCTGGGTTTCCCTCATAAGATGGAGTGTTGTTAGCCTTTCATCCACATAGAAGAACTTGGTGTAATACTTCTTGACTAAATCGTCCCAGGACCTTACAAATCTAACCAGGAGATTGGCATACCAAGTGTAAGCCTTGTGAGTCAGGGACTTTGGGAATTCCCTGAGCAGCAGGTTATGGTCCTGGGCATGTACCACTCCTAGGGAATCAATAAACCGGACAACGTGTTCCCTCTTTTTCCATCAAATTTTATAAATTTCGGCACAACATATCCCTTGGGATAAGGCATGCTAGCAATTGCCGCGGGATAGGGAGGGCGCAAGTCCAAATCTAACCCCGCGCAATTAACACTGCTCTCCTGTTGAACTAACTTCCTGACATGAGACTTTAATTGATCAAGTGTTAGCAATGGTAGCTCCTGAGGAGTGGTAACGGGGGTAGGAGGGAATGGGTTCTGGATAGGCAAGGCTTGGTTGATGGGGTTCTTGGCTCAACAGAGAGAGGGGGTTCTTGGCTCAACAGAGAGTGGTGTCTGGTTTAGGTTAGCTGAAGTCTGTTGGACTAGCGTTTGGCTAGGGGAAAAGTTCAAGGCTGCAGGGTTCATTTGGGACAGTACTGTTTGGGGAATACCCTGACGTCCCTGGTTTTGTGGGGTCACAGTGATACTCGGTTCTTCTGAAGCAGAGGGAGCGGTAAGAGGCTGAGTGATTACTAGGGTCTGTTGAAGAGACCTCAGTGCTTCTATCATCGCTTGCTGGGTTTGCTGCGTAGTAGCCTGAGCTTGCTGGGATGCCAACACCTATTCCGTAAGCACCCTTACTTACCATGGCAGTGAAGTCAGAAGACGATTCTCCTTCCCTTGATCCATTTCCATGATTGCTCTGATCGTTGGCCATCGCTGATATGTCAGCACTCTTCTCCAGTGGAGTTATGTTTGGGGTGTTGGGGTAGTTTCCGAGAATTATGCTGAGTATCAGGCAATGGTGAGATCGTCGGAGTCCGGCAAAAGAGTGAGAACCAGAGCAATCTGGAACAAGAGAGAGAGAGAGTACTGAGGGGATGGCGTTAATATGGTGATCGATCCTTGACCCTCTGGAAGGGAAGGGTTTATATAGGCGGGGAGGAACCCTTCTAGGCGGGAGTTAAGGCTTATGATCCGTTAGGAGGATATTTAGCCCTAACCTGGCGCGTCTAGATAGGATTAGGATCTCCTGCGTAATTCTCTCTCTGGATTGGTTAGGATATGATCCTAATGGTCCCCTGATTCTAGCCTCCATTCCGCTGAATCCCCGATGATCCCGCCAGTTACGTAAGTTGTTAAGAATCCTTGAACCTTGTTTCGAGTTCAAGGAGGTATGATGGTTCCGTGGCGGGTGCATTTCTTGCGGGAAAGTTAGGTTTTGTTACTCAGAATGGCGCGACGGTTATGTTCCGCGGGAAATGTCGTTACCGTTGGTCAGTGATCATTTCCCCGCGGCTAGAGTACCTACAGTAAGCCTAAAACATACTTCCTTTGTGATTGAGTAATACCCTTATTTGATCTACCTACCTCAATTCCTACGAAATATTTTAGTGGCCCCAAATTTTTAGTAGTGAATTTCTTTTTGAGAAAGGACTCAACTCATCAATGCCTTTATCATCTCCAATAATGGTTGTCTTCTAGATAAATAAGAAGCCATATCTTCTCATGGGTAGAATGTTGATGGAGTATGGAATGATCCGCTCCATAATGCCTTCGGCCAAATTCGATAATCACGGTACTGAACCTACCAAACTAAGTGCGAGGAGACTGTTTGAGACCATATAGGGACCTCTTGAGTTTACACGCTAGTCTAGACTTTCCCTAATTAACAAATTCAGGAGGTTGTTTTATATTGGAAGAAGTGTAAGAAATCATTTTTGACATCTAGCTGGTGAAAAGACCAATCATAGGCTGTTAGCTAGGGAAACAGACGCACAAAAGGAATAGGAGAAAGTATCAGAGAAATTCAAACTATAGACCCAAGTGTATCTTTTGGCAACTAGGTGAGCTTTCAACTGATCAAAGAGAACTTTCAGAATCCACTTTAATGGTATAAATCCAGCGGCAACCAATAAGAGACTTCCCAAGAGGAAGTCAAACCAAGTCCCAACTTTCATTTACTCGAAGAGCAGGCATTTTATCTTCCATCATAGAGCGCCAACCAGAGTGAGCGAGACCTTCATGCACAAAGTTCGGAATGTATGTGGAGGGTACGGAAGAAATAAAGGCATGGAATAAGGGAGATGTAAGGCATTGTAAGAAACAAAGATATTGGATTAGAGGTACTAGTCCATTTACCTATGCGAGAGCAATGGGCAATTGATTGTCACTTACGGTATTTAGAGATTCAGGAGAAGGCAGTGGAGCAATGGAAGTAATAGGAGGTTTAACTACCTAGCATTTGGTGTAAATCTATATGTCAGAAGGATTAAGTTACTCGAAATTGGATGGAGGATTTGAAGGGAAACAGGGAAAAAACTGGTAAGGGAAACTCTCATCCAACGTAGAGGGAGATGAAGACTCAAAAGAAAGGTGTAGTCTTAAAGAAGGTAATATCGACACAAACGAAATATTGGGAGGACAGCCTCGGTGATATGGACTAAGAAAAATAGGGTAATCTGCGTAGATCTCCTCTTTGATGTTTTGTATGCCCATAGGGCCATAGGCAATGCATGCGCTCAATTTGAGTGATATTCTTTCATCATTCGACTTAATATTGGGAGGGAGTTTTGTTAGTCGCTTCTGCTTGGCCATTTCTGATGTAGGATTGTACAGAAGAAGAAAGAACCCAAGTAGAAGGAGAGGGAGAGGGAGAGGGAGAGGGAGAGCAGCAATTGTAGGGAAGAAATATTAATCAAAATATCAATCAATTAATAATGTCTCCGATAATTCTAATTAGGGTTTAAATAATAAAATGGGCCAAGTTACAAAAGGCCTAAAATAAAATAACTTAAAACAATAGGCCTAAAATGAACGGGTCCAAATAAATAATGAAATAAAACCTAATTAACTAAACTAAATATTAATAATCAATCCATGATACTAATGTGTTGGAAAAATATGTAAATATATGTATTCCTAAAATAGGAGATAGCGTATTCATTAAAATCCCTTTGATTGAGGGATTTGATTAGGATAAATATTTATATTTTCTTTTCTATTTGAGGTAGCTTGTGTATATATAGGCCCTGCTGTAATTCATTCTGTGATATGAGAAAAGAAAATTTTCTTTTACTTACAACATGGTATCAGAGCTTTAAGCTCTCTGGGATTTTTTCTTCTACTCGGCCTTCATTGCTGTCTGTTTGGCCATCATTGCCAAACATTTTTCATCCTTTGGTTCAGCCTTAATTGCTGACAGATTCAGAGCATCTAAAATATCCTTTACCGATCGATTGGGCCTTCATTGCCGATCGTCGCTGTGAATCTTCTTTATTGATCGGCTGGTCGATCGATTGTTCTTCGTTGGTGTCGATCGTCGACCTCTGTGGGATCTCGTCGCCAAAGCCCCAGCCACTGCTCGTCGCTGTTCGACGATTCTGGTTGTTCGTCGGTTCGTCACTCATCGACTTCGGCGAAGCCCTAGCCGCCACTAGTTGTATTCGTCGATTCTGGTTGGTGCTCAATCGTCGATTCTGGTCGGTTGGCTCTCCTTTGATTCTGGTCGGTGCTCAACAGTCGGCGCTTCTTACTCGTCGGTCCTTGCTTGTCGCCGTCGGACGTCGCTTGTCATTGCCGGACGTCGCTCGTCGATTACAACAGAAAGGTGTTTTTTCTTTCTTTGCAATCGATCATTGTGCTTCTGTTTCATGGTTGGCCGAAACCCTAGGCGACAGTTCGTGGTGGTCTTCTGCACCGTGTATTAGAACAAACGGAGGTTGTTCCTCAAGTCGCGACTCTTTCTGTTCCTTAAAATCGCGACTTTCTCTGACTGGAATCATTATTTCGTCGGTTACAGTGATTCGGGAAGGTTCCAGATTGGCGGTGAAAGTTGTCACGGTACGTTAATCAGCCTCATACTTTATTAATATGTCAGAGATAAAAGACACTATCACACAGTCTGTTATTCAGACTGGGAAATTACGGCAGATTCAAGCTGCATACCAGTTAATTTGGTTTCATGCCAGGGAGATCAACCATGGAGGCTATCTTTCTCCTAAGGAGGTTAATGGAACAGTATAGAGAA
>JAVXUM010000011.1:11904468-11917272 GCA_035590655.1 Pouteria glomerata | reverse complement strand
TTAATTACAATATAACATAATATATTAATAATATAATATAATATAGTATAATATAATATAATATAATATATATAATATGTAATATATAATACAATATTATACAATAATTTAATTATAAAATAATATAATAATTTAATTACTATATATTTTAATATATTATTATAATAATATAATATAATGTAAAATATAGTATAATATAATATAATATAATTAAATATTTTCAAAAAATAAAAAAATAATAATTGTAATTTCAGTTTTCATTTCAAAAAAGAAAACAACAACAAAAAATACAAAATAGAAAACAGCAACAAAAAAACAAAAACAGAAAAACGACTACGTTACCAAAAGGTCCCTAAAAATTTTGATTTTTGGTATATAAAAAGAAGAATTTTAAAGCTACAATGTTTTTAGTTTGAGTTTCTTCAAATTCTAAAAGTATCATGATAAAACAGTGGCATTAACTGGAAACACAGATTCAAATTGTTAGAAAAAGTTATCTGGAGCTAGTCTCGGTTTAGATGGTATGTATAAAGATTCAAATGAAGCCCAAATTTAGCCAGATGATAGTCAACTTAGATATATTCAAAGTCACCATTCTGAGTGAATGTTAGATATGAACGTTATGAAGGTGAAAAACGGTCATAAATATATCTTAGAAAATTTGAATCTGGAAGGAAGCATTGAAAGAAAGGAAATTCAAGTTTTTTGAAGGGCAAAAGTGTATTTTCACTTAGCAACGGCCATTTTGGGATTTTTGCCTATAAATGCAACCTCAACCTCAGATTTAACAAGAAGAAGAAATGTGAGAAAGAAGTGCTTACAAAGAGATACAAGAAAGCTAATTATTTTGCAAGCATAGAGTGATTTCTTCTTATACTTGTGCTTCATCTTTTATATCCAACTTGTGAGAGTTTCTTTCTTATTTGATTGAGTGTTAAAGTCATCATTCTTATTGTAAGAAATAGAAATTTGTAATCTTTTTGATTTGTGAGAGTTGTGTGAGTTCGTGTTAATTTTGGTTCAAGTGTTAGAACCAAGACAAGCAATATTCTTTGAGAGAGACTTGTGGAGTAATTTGGGAATAGAATTACTTGGTAGAGTGATTTGATGATAGAATCATTTGAAGAGGTTTTCTAGCACCTTGGAAGCTAGTGTGTAACAAGATTTTCAAAGAATAGTGGAGAAATCTCAAGAAAGGCCTTCTGAGAGTGGACGTAGGCAAGATTGAAACCGAACTACTATAAATCGATTGTTTTGCTTCTCTTTCCTTCTCTTTATATTTATTACAAACACTAGCACTCACTCTTCATTTACAAATATTGAACATTTTTTAAGTGTATTCCATATTTGATTATCCTTTTCATATTAACATATTTGTTTTTGGGATTGAAATTTAATTTGTAAAAGTTATTTTAGGCAACTCTATTCACCCCCTGTAGTATTGCTATTTGGGACAATAATAGGCTATCCTTAAGCTGAACTTGGGAATTATAGGATCAAGTGGATGCCAATTTGAATACTAGAAAGAAATAGATTCTCTATTACTAACCTTGTATATGGAAATTTTCTTAACAACTTCCCATAACTTTAGGAGTTTTCTCCAATTCCATGAATAATCTGAGGGTGCCTTAACCTCCCAAAAACAATGCCTTTTGAGAAGGTTGGATCTACACCATATGATCCAACGAGATTGGCTATTTCAATCACTGCCACCTTATTTCAATCATGAATTCTATAAAGACCCAAGCCCCCCTTCATTTTTCGGTAGGCATATTTCACTCCATGCAACTTTGTTGCCTTACTTTTTTATTTTAGCTCCTGTTCAAAGAAATGTACGCAACATCTGCTCAATGGAATTACATACCTTCTTGGGTAGAATGAAGTAAAGGCTCCAGTAAATCTGAATACTAAAAAGGATGGACTTGATGAGAACTAGCCTTCTTGCATATGAGAGGCATTTAGAAGACCAGTTTGTTGCCATTTTAGTGATCTTCTCAACAAGTTCCTTACAATCTTCATATTTGAGCTTGATAGTGATTAAAGGGACTCTTAAGTATTTGATTGGTAGCTCACCAAGCTGGTACAAGAAGAATATAGCAGAGTTTTAGCTTTTCTTCATGGCTAATTCCCACAATATAGATCTTACTTTTGCTACCATTTGGCTTAAGTCTTGAATATTTATGGAACTCCTGCATACTTCATGAACAAGTTTGAAAAATGGAAACATTTGAAGCACATGTATGAATAAGTCATCTGCAAAGCAAATGTGAGTGATTGCTGGCCTTGTGCATTTAGGATGATAAGTGAAATTACCCTCATCCACAAATTTGTTGAATAGTCGAGAGAAAAACTCCATGGCCAGTGGGAACAAATATAGAGATAGGGAGTCTCCTTGCATTAAACTTTTAGCTCCTTGGAAGTAGCCTTTAAGTGCACCATTCAAAGATATAGAAAACTGGGGAGTTGTGATACATATCTCCATCCAGTTTTGGAACTTGGAGGGAAACTGGAGGGCATGCAGTATATTCAGTAAAAACTCCCATGAGACAGAGCCAAAAGCTTTCATCAAGTCCATCTTTAGAGCACTTTTAAGTGACAAGTTGCTCATATGATTGTTTTTGGCCAATTCATGCATAAGTAAAACTTGGTCAGAGATGGGTCTTCCTTTTATGAAAGCAGTTTGTGAATTACATTGGATAAAGATGTATGTAATTACCATGGTAGAAAAAAAAAGTTCCAATTGTTTTCCTTTGCCATTTATATTCCATTGCTTGCTTGTTGCTTTTTATGCAAATAAAATACTGAATGTTTTTTTAATAGTTTTAACTAATACTTATATATATATACATGAATCTACAACAATACTGCAATAGAACATTTGAAGATGTAAAACGTGCTTAAGAATCGCACTGGATTGATTTCCCACCAACTTTGATGTAATTTATTTTTTTATTAAGGCTTTATCAAAATTCGATCAATTGCTGTTATGTTCTGTACTAAAGTTGGAAATGATGGGCGAAATTGCCAAGGAAGATAATACAACAGTGCATTACAAGCTTTTAACTGTGTTTAGAGTATCAAATTTAAAAAAATAAATAAATGAAAATAAAAATTTTAAAGAATTTTAATTTTTTCTCTCACTGCAAGAGTTACAAACTTGTAATTTTTGTGCCTTTTTATTACTTTTTTTGCCACTCCCAACGCATCCTAAATGAGATGAAAACTAATTAAATAAAAAGGATACAAGAACTAAGTAAGTAAAAGAAATATCGGTTATGATTCTTACGTGGGAATAGAGATGAAAGATGAAAATAAAATTTGGATAGGAATATATATAATAAAACTTGTTTGGTTGTTTAATATAAAAATAAATAGAATGGAATTGACATTTAAATTTTCATAATTTGATTACATATTTTAAATATGATAAAACGTAATAAAAATTATTAACATTAATTTTTAATATTTATAAATATTATAATGTGAATCAAGGTAAATAACAAGCTTAGAGATAAAATCGTATTTTATAGCTTAAATTCAGATTTGACCAAAATTTTCTTAACTATGAAGAAAGATATCAAGAAGTATTTTTTTAGTCGTTCGAGAAGTCAAGAATAAGAATCTAAGCCAAAATAGGTTGGTAAAATACTAATTTTATAATCTATGTAAATTGAAATTGTTTTTCTATTTTTAAATGTTATCTTTGTCAATAAAAATTATTTATTACAAAATTAAATATAATTAAAATTACATTAATTTCTTTTAAGACAAATTTGGAAAGTTATATTATTTTACTTTTTGATTTATTTAAAAATATTTTAAAAATACAAAAAAAATACATAAAATCAATGAGCTAACATCAAAGTTGAACTATCTAAACCTAATTCGACCAAATTTTCTTAGGATTAACTAAGGTTGGAACCAGGATGAAAGTTAAATTAGAGCAGTTTAACTCGAGTTTTAGATTTACCCATTTTACATACCTAATGACAGCATTTGTGTTATGGTATTAGTATAAAGTGAACAAGTTGAATAAAGACGCACTGAACTAGTTTAAATTTTAAACATTTGGTTGACTTATGTGATTAAAATGGATTGGAGGATGAATTTGATTAATTGTATGTAGAATACAAATGATATAAGTGCTATCATGAAGGTTTTAATTGTGAATTGCCATAAATGTGCATTTCACAGTTAGAGCATGATAGAGCTCAACTTCATGTAGTGATTTAATTGCATAATTCTGAGCATAAGTTGATTAGTACTTACCTTCTTATAGAAATATCTTATTGTACAAAAAGATATGATTGAGAATGTTATGCATGGAGGTGTTCCAGTGCACATAATTTAGATGCTTTTTTTTTTTTTTTTATTTTATTTTTACATAACTTTGTATTAAGATATTTCGTATATTTTGATTGTGAGACAATAGAATTTGTAATTGAAATTTCAAATATGTAAGTCCTTCTGTAGCAATACTATTTTGAGTTCAAAATATTGTAATCGAACTATATTTAAGTCATAGTTTTTAGTTTATTAATTTAGTTTGTCTCAGTTCTTTATTATTTATTACTTTAGTTAGTTTGGATAGGTTTAATCTTGATTAGATATTAAGTTCGTTCGGTGCGAATACATATGAATAACTATCTTTCGACATTACGCTGTTAATTCAAGGTGTAGTATTTCTGTTGCAGCCTGAATATTTTAAATATATTAATATTTCATACTTTTTTTTTTTGGTAATATCTATGTTTTTGCATGTTGTATAATATTAAATATTTGTTTCAATTAGATGATTGTCTAATTATACCTATATTGTTAATAAGGGTTTTTGAATATGACTGATAAAATTAATACAAATTATAAATAAGTGTATTTATGCGGGGATATGTGTAATGGTAGAAAAAAAAAATCTTTTATATTACAATTGGCATCCTCAATTTTGATCAAGAATTTGTCAAAATAAGAAGGAAAGGTATATGAATTTAAAATTATTTCCCTTATATGAATTGTGATGAAAAATAGAAGGAAAAATACATGGGATTTGAAAAATTAAAAATAACTAAATCAATTAGAAAACTAATTAATTGATTAATGAATTTTACTTTATTATATTCTTTTGATCTATTCAAATAAGAATATATATTTGAAATTTTATGTTTTATTATATTTTTTTTCTATATTTTCTTTTTCTTTCACTTTCTTTTGTTATTTTATTTTCCCTCATCAAATACAATAGAAAATGAAAAATGATAAGTAAAAGGAGAAAGAAATATGAAATCCAAAATGCAAATTCTTATTTAAGTATATCAGAAAATATAACAAAATAAATTTCACTAATCAATAAATTAGTTTTAATTCCTTAAAGCCTATGAGTTTTTCCTTAATTTTTCCATAATAAACAATAATAATAATAATTTTAAATCCCTTATCATTTTTTTCTCTTAACAAAACTTCAATCTAAATACACTCTAAGAGATTGTTTTTTATAATAGAGTAAAAATTAAATTTAAAGATTATATTTTACAAAAAACACTACCCATTACCCATCAGCTGCTCCAAATAATTATTTACAATAAATAATTTTATAGTAACTTTTTATATTCAAAGATTTATTATAAAAAAATTTAGAATATAATATGTAAAGAAGGTAATGTGGATTCTTTTTTAAACATTTTTATTTTATCTTAAAAGAAGAAAATGAATTTGGAATAACAAAATCTGCTGATGGATTTATTAGTGATCAGTATTATATTAAGTGTGCATTTAGAGTGCCAAATTTAATAAAAAAAAAATTTAATTTTTTCAGTTTATTTAATTTTCTCCAATTAATTTTTTTTACACGAAATTTTTTTAACTTTTTTTAATTTTCTCTAACTTTTCAACTTTCTCTAATTTTCTCTATTTTTTATTAATTTTCTCTAATTTTTAACAATGTTTTAAAAATTTTATCGACTTTAATATTTTATATTTTTTTTTTAAAAAATATCAAATACTTAATAATCTAAAACTTATTTATTTTTTATTAAAATTTAACACTCCAAATAGAAACTAAAGTTCATTTGGGTATCATAGAGCAGTTTGTGGTACTCAAACGCACTTTAATGTTGGCCTTCTAGGCTTAGGGTGCCAAGCCCGTAAAATGACGATGATGTCCCCCCAAAGCAGACTTCATCCTCTGTGTAGGGATGGGTATTTTCGGGTCTTCGTTGTTTTATACCCAAGTAGGCCTTGTCAAAGCAGACTCTAGCACCCGTATGAAAATATAACTCAGCCTAGGCCCAATCACGAGCCCAAGCATCCAGTGGCTCTTCATTCATCACCTTTCCCAACACATCCTCTGGATAACTTTGCCACCTTCTCTGAATTTCTCCTCACTTATCATTCTATATTTATGCGTGATACATGTGTCTATACATGTATGTATGTATAGATAGATCCATTTTGTTATCGAGTGTTGGGGCCAATCTGAAATATAGATACAGAAACACACACACACACAGAGGAGGCGACGGTAATGTTGTTGATGGGAGTGAGTTTGCAGTCCTTAATGGACTTAGTGGTTGCAGTGGTTTCTCTGGCAATTGGGTTAGGGATTTTCACGTTCGTTGCTTCGGTCCTTTGCTCTGTCACTTTCTTTCACAAGGTCAGAGAATACTCTTGATCCCCAGAATTCAAGGTAATCTCTTCTGGAAATTCAACTGCATTGATTCTTCAAATTTAGCACTAGTAATTCGTGGGTCTTGAACTTGAAGAAATTATCTGATTTCAATATTTTAGAAACTCGTATTGTTTGCTTTTATGGTAATGAATTAATCATGGGTTTTCTTGATAAAGGAAAGGGGGAGGGGGAGGGGTTTGGTGGGTTTGAATTGCTCTTTAAATAAGATTGGTGTGCCTTTAAATTTGGTTTTTTGTAGTGTATATATTATCAAATTGGTTTCTGAATCTATGTGTCTGTTTTGGAGGTAGGAAAATGCTAGGTTTATATGTACAGCCCTCTTAGAGGTATTGTCGCTAATTCTCGCATATATTATCTTATTGGTTTCTTAATCTATTTGTTTGTGTTTTAGAGGTATTGCTGCTAATTCGGGTTCTAGAAAATACCTTCTTGGGAGATGGATCACTACAGGAAAGCATATGCTCTTGAATTAATGTCTGGCAAGTTTCTAAAAACATTTGATTATATGATGATGGATAAGAATTTTAGGTTTGCTCTTTTAACTCCAATCGGCAGGAGACATTGGATTCCAATGCCCTAGCTAGGCTTTTGAGCATTTTAGCTGTTGCCATACAGATTGTTGATGTTATTATCTGTGTTTTGGATGGTCCTGGTAGTTTGAAGGAAGTAGATGTGTCTGCAAGTGGGTGCCAATTGCTATGACATCGCATTTGCTGTTCTCAGATTTATGACTACTTTTAGTTCTCATTCATGTGTTACTCCTACCCTAAAATCCCCCATCACCAAACCATAAGCTGTGGCATGTGTACAATTTTGGTCCACATTTCTCCTAATTGTTTTCTACTTTAGATGCAAACTAGTTGTAAGTTTGCAAGAGTCTAGTTTAGCAAAATGGAAATCAATATTGTTGGGGTTCCAAATATATGACGCATAATTTGCTATGATCTGAAGAAAAGCAATTACAGCATTTGAGTATGGAGTTGTGAAATGTAGAGTTTCTTACCATAATAATGTTAAGTGTTAGAAAAAATAAAATAATCCCAAATTAGTGCTCTTTTCAAACTATTTTCCAGTATGGGTTAATTTTAAATACTATATGCCTTAAAGGAAAAGATAAATGAAAGTTTTTACAAAAAAATTCCAAGATATAATTTATTTCAAGCCTTTTTGTACCAAGATTGTCTTGTAAAAGTTTAAAAAAAAATCATTAACTTATCATAAAAAAAAAAATTCAAAACTCAAATTATATTCAAATTAACGTATTATTATCAATGTTCAGAAGATGGCAATTGCAGAAATGAGAATGTTAAGATGGATGTGCGGGGTAACAAGGAGATATAGGATTAGAAACGAGGAGATTAGGGGCGAGGAGATTAGGGGCAAATTAGGAATAGCGCCGATTGAAGAGAAAATGAGAGAAAATCGACTAAGATGGTTTGGTCATGTTAAAAGACGTCAAACGGAGGCACCGGTTAAAAGGTGTGAAAGTATGGAGATTGTCAGGAGTAGGAGAGGGAGGGGGAGACACAAGAGCTGTTGGAAAGAAATTATTAAACATGACCTTGCCTATATGGATTTAACGGAGGACATGGCCCTCAATAGATTTGATTGGCGTCGTCAAATCCATATAGCTGACCCCACCTAGTGGAAAAAAAGGCTTGGTTTGATTTGGTCCAAACTTATTCAAACCTTTCTAAAAGGTAAGGGTAAGATAAGTCATATTGCGGGATCAGGGCCGAAACCGAATGATCCGAATTTTGATGCATGGGATGAAGAGGATTCTATGATCATGGCATGGTTGTGGAATTTAATGTTTCCAGAAATCAGTGATACTTGCATGTTCTTACCCACTGCCAAGGATGTTTGGGAGTCAATCAGACAAATCTATTCTAAGATTTAGGATGTTGCCCAAATCTATGATCTGAAAACCAAAACAACCTCCAGCAAGCAAGGAAACAAGTCAGTCTATGGCAGGAGTTAGATCATTACCGATGCATAGAGATGAAATGTAATGAGGATGCAGCAACAGTGAAAAATTTCATTGAGCAAGATCGAGTATATGAATTTCTGGCTGGTCTTTAACCCGGAATTTGATCAAGTTAGGATCCAGATTCTAGGCAAAGAAAAGGTGCTCTCTCTGAATGAAGTAATTTCTATTATTGTAGGGGAAGAAATTCGGCGAGGGATAATGCTTGAACCCCATATCACTGATAAATCGACCTTATTGACCAATGGATCAAATATTCGAGGGCAGCAATCAAGCACTAAAAATGGAAAAAACTGAATTATCTAAAACAATTAGTGGTGATAACCTTGACAACTCTCGAGAAAGCTTGTGGTGTACTTGTTGCTGTGATAATTCTTATGTTATCTCGGGAAGAGGGATGTTGGCCCCAATCAAGTCCATTGCCCGAGTATGAAATGGCCATGAGGTCCCCATTGCTCGGAGGTTCACTGCTGGAGCATTAATGAGATGGGAGTGTACCTTACAGGAATAGCATCTTTTAGTATAATTTTTAGAATCTTTCTCCATGGTTGGCCAATGATAATTGCCTGTTTGCAACAAATGTGTATGCAACTTTCATTCCCCTTGGTGTTCCATTTCATACCCTTTTTCTAAGGTCTTTTGTTAAAAAAAAAAAAAAAATTCCTCTAGGTGTGTGATTGCTGGAAAGTGAACATTTGCTTAGTAAGTAATCTAACTTGATCTGTAGCATATGATCTTTTTAGTATCTCTTCCTCCTTGAGATTCGCTATTCTCGCCTGGATGGGTGACGAAGAGTTGTCTGGGATTATTAGCCATGGGTAAATAATTAGCACTCTTTCTCATGGAGTATGTTGTGGGGGGACAAGACCTGGAGGGGTTTAGATTTCCAAGAATAATGTTGATTGTTGACTATGATAGTCATCGGAGACCAGTGGAGGTATGAAAATCAAAATAGTCTGGAACAAGAGAGAGAAAGTAGTGATGGTAGTGATAATGGAAATTGATGATGATGGACGCTCGAAATGAGAAGGGTTTATATAGGCTAGGAGTAGCCCCTTAAGGCAAGAGTTAAGGCTTTTTATTTGTTTGGCAGATATTCAGCCTTAGACTAGCGCGACCCTATAAAGTAAGGATATTCCTCCATAAATCTCTATTTAGATTGGTTGAAGGAATCTTGACGATTCCCTAATTCTAGTCACCAATCCATTGGGCCACTAATAATTCTGCAGAAGAATATATCTTTTAAGATTATCTTTGAACCTTGTTCTTTGTCTGATGGGAAGAGCAACTTGCGAGCAGAATCCGTCGTGGTCAGCTTACCGCGTAATCCTCTTGCGGCTGGCCAGTAGCATTGTGAGATTGCCCCCATGCTGCAGGGAGAGTGGCGAAGCAAAACTGGGCCCTGTAGCTGTGGCCCAGGTACCTACAACCTTCCCCAAACGCCTTAATGTAGCCTAGTGCATTGGGTTGCCTAACATTTTTATACATCTATGAATGGAAGGTGTTGTGGTGTTGTCATGGGTGTCCATATTTTCCAAACCAAACTAAACCAAACCAAACCAAACCAAGCCTTTTTCCACTAGGTGGGGTCGGCTATATGGATTTGACGACGTTAATCAAATCTATTGAGGGCTATATTCTCCGTTAAATCCATGTAGGCAAGGTCATGTTTAATAATTCATTTCCAACAGCTCTTGGGTCTTCCTCTCCCTCTCCTACTCCTGGCAATCTCCATACTTTTCACGCCTTTTAACCTGTGCCTTCGTTGGACGTTTTCTAACGTGACAGAACCATCTTAGTCGATTTGGTGTCCATATTTTCACTCTAACCAAATCAAACCAAATTAAGCATTTTCCTACTAGGTGGGGTCGACTATATGGATTTGATGACGCCAATCAAATCTATTAAGGGCCATATTCTTCGTTAAATTCATGTAGGCAAGGTCATGTTTAATAATTGCTTTTCAATAGTTCTTGGGTCTCCCTCTCCCTCTCCCTCTCCTGTTCCTGGCAATCTTCATACTTTCACATCTTTTAACCGGTGTTTCCGTTGGACGTCTTCTAACATGACCAAACGATCTTAGTTGATTTTCTCTAATTTTATCTTCAATCGGTGCTATTCCTACTTTACCTTTAATTTCCTCGTTCCTAATCCTATCTCTCCTTGTTATCCCATACATTCTTATCTCCGCAACTGCCATCTTCTGAATATGATTATGCTTTACTGCTCAATACTCTGATTCATATAACAACGCTAATCTTACCGCCATCTTATAATACTCCATATTTTCACTCTACAAAAAAATATTTGATGCTCAATTAAAGTCTTTAATACTTGTTATTATGGGGAATAAAATAGAAGTTTCTACATTATTTAGTATAAATGCATAATTATTTGTTCTCACTTAACCTTGTCATACTATTAATTCGGTATGACCGAAATTCCATCGGATAGAAAGTTGGGTTTCCCCAATTCTGAATATGGCAAGTTCGTCTAGTAAGCTTCATGTCAGGGATTGCTGCAAGCCTATTCAAAGCTGCGAACAATAGGGTTTGGATATGCCTGCATACAAGTGGAATCATACTTGTGAGTCATTGGTTAAATACATTATCCCGTTCTTGAGCAAATAATGATTTAGTCACTGAGCTGCTGCTAAGTGATGAATTGATAGTCAGAGTGTTAGAATTATTTTGATTTACTTGAAAACACATGGAAGGGTGTATTTTTCTAAGGTGTGGAATTCTCTTAGTTTAAAAAGAAAGTACTTCATGTATCTAAGCTGTTTATTGTGGAGGTCTGCTATCCTTGATTGCCTCAATGCTCGGTCATGTGTCCAGGGCTACCTGTTACGAGTGAAAAGAGAATGAATTGTTCCATCATTGGTCAAGTTTCTTAAGAGAGATAGAGAGAGAGAGAGAGAGCTCCACCGTCTTCTTCCTCTTTTTCTTAAATTGGGATGGAGTTTGGGGTCGGATTAGTAGTTCTCCTTGGTCAAGTTTATGTTTGTCTTTATATGTATACTAGTGATTTATAGTCATTGGGTCCGTGTGTTACACAGACTTGTCATATTATATATTCATTTTAATTTTTAATTTGAATTTATATTAATAATCAATTAAGAAAAATAATTTGTTATCAAAGAATATTGCAGCAAAAGAAAGGTGGTTAACCCTTTAAATAAATAATTTTAATTCAAAATAAATAAAACATATAATTAATTTACTACTAATTAATTATATCAAATAACGAGTAAGTTATTATTATCAATTAATTATATGCTTGTTATTTTTATCTTATTTCCCCTTTGTGTAATTAGAGAATTATAATTAATGTAAAACAATATATATTAAAAAATAATTAATTAATTTACATGACAATAATTTATGAAGAATCCAATTTAAGTGAAAATTTCTGTTGATGAATGAATTATTTCATTTATAGTCATACGATATACAATTCTTGGTATAAAAATAGGCTTTTGAAAAAAAATATTTTATAATAAATAATATGTTGGAGTATAACAATTAATCGTATGTTTGTTATTTCCATCTTATTTCCCCTTTATGTAATTAGAGAATTATAATTAACATAAAACAATATATATTAAAAAATGATTAATTAATTTACATGACAATAATTTATGAAGAATCCAATTTAAGTGAAAATTTCTATTGATGAATTTCTATTGATGAATGACTTATTTCATTTATAGTCACAAGATATACAATTCATGGTATAAAAGTAGGTTTTTGAAAAAAAATATTTTATAATAAATAGAATGTTGGAGTATAATTTGATGTGTAAAATAATAAAAGCTAAAAAATAAATTTTTTACATTGTTTTCTATATCACTTTTTATTTATGAAATTTATTGTTCTTATTTTATCTCATTTGTCAAAATAGAATGTGATAAGACAATGATAATATTTGAATTGGATTGTAATTCTAAAAGTTTTATTAGGATTTATATGATAGAATAGAATTTAATTATTATTAGAACAAAAAATGATAAGAAACATGAAGTTATATTATAAGGGGGTGTTTGGAGTAACGAAAAATAACGAAAAACAATGAAAAACGTGGTTTGAGTAATATTTAGGTGTTTGGTGGCAAACCACGTTTTTCAGAGATGAAT
>JAVXUM010000011.1:11891967-11903525 GCA_035590655.1 Pouteria glomerata | reverse complement strand
TTATTCGATTAATCGAACTCAAGTTATGTAATTTTTTCTAAAGTTGTAATAGGTGTGAATGTGTAAAAAGTAATAGAAAATTTTAAAGTTTTGGAGAGTTTTTCAGAGGTTATCAGAGCTCCAAACAACCCCTAAATGTAACTTTAAAGGTAGAGACTGCAACAGAAAAATTCATAGTTTATTTTATTTGATATGTATATATATATATATATTTTGATTGATAAGAATAAATTTGTTACCAAATAAATTTGGATCTACAATAAGCTTAGGGCACTACTTTAAAAGAGCCATATGACCTAACCTAAATCATTTGTATCCCATGTGATTGAGGAGCGGCAAGCACTTAAACCTATCTACTAAGAAATAACCACTTACAACCCAGGCGGATAGGATTAGAAAAAACACTTCCCAAAGGGAGAACAAAGCTCCTAGAGCAACACTCCGTAGCCTAAATTGGGATCTTGCCTATCCTCTAAATATAAAACATCTCAAGTCGATAGATTAGAGATCAAAACATAACACCAACTGGGCTAGGTTAATACAAACCAACTAAACCAAGCCTTTTCCCACTAGGTGGGGATCGGCTGTACGGATTTAACGACGCCAATCAAATCTATATCCTCTGTTAAATTCATGTGGGTAAGGTCATATTTAATCATTCATTTCCAACAGCTCTTGGGTCTCCTTCTCCCCCTCTTATTCTTGACAATCTTTATACTTTCACACCTTTTAACTGGTGCCTCCGTTGGATGTCTTTTAATATGACCGTACCATCTTAGTCGATTTTATCTTCAATCGGTGCTATTCCTACTTTGCCCTTAATTTCCTTGTTCCTAATCCTATCTCTTCTTATTATTTTACACATCCATCTTAACATTCTCATCTCCGCAACTGCCATTTTCTGAATATGATTATGCTTTATTGCCCAATACTCTGATTTATATAATAACACTGGTCTTGCTGCCACCTTATAATATTTTTCTTTCACCTTGAGGGGAACTTTTATAATACTTTTCTTTCACCTTGAGGGGAACTTTTCGATCACAAAAGACACCTGAAGCACTTCGCCATTTGGTCCACTCGGCCTGAATCTTATGACTTACATCCGTCTCAATCACTCCATTTTGTTGAACCATGGATCCAAGGTATCTAAAATTTTCTTTTTTTACAATCTTTTGAGTGCCCAAATTTACTTCTATACTACTAGCAGTTCTATTTTGACTGAACTTATATTTTATATATTTCGACTTGCAACGACTTAGCCTCAACCTTTTTGTTTCTAACGTTTCTTGCCACAATTCTAGCTTAGTATTTACTCCTTATCTCGTCTCATCTACTAAAACAATGTAATCTGCAAATAACATACACTATGACTCTTCATCCTGAATATGTCTAGTAATCTCATTCATAACTAGGGCAAACAAGTATTGTTTTAACGTTGAGTCTTGGTGTAAATAGGGAACTCCTTAGTTTCTCCGCCAACTAGTGGGAACTGCTACAAGAGCTGGCTGTCGGTAATCTAACGCACAACCTTCCTTCTTTTTTCGGGCTTGGGATCGACTATGTCAAGAAAACCCCAACATAGGCGGAGTTAGGCTAGGTTAATACAACCTAAGTCAAATTATAGGCCCAATAGTAGGCTACCTGTTTTACCCAGAAGAAATTACTCAGCACAAGGGGAAAAAAAAAAGGATTGATGGTTAGGGACCGGACACAATGAAGCCCATCTTTGAAGTAGCTCAAGTGGGAATAAGAACCGCCAAACACATTTTTTGGAAATCAGCACTGTCCACGTGAAGGTGTTGGAAGGAGGAACCAAGAATGCGCTTGGTGTGCGTGAGAAGTACGAGTCATCTACCATCAACCGACCTCCATAGAAGATACAAGCGCATTCCTACCAAGATAGCGAGCAGCATCCCATGGCAAGAAGGATCACGTTCTAGCCGATGTATCAGGATACCTTCATGATCTGATCCTACATGGAAATGAGCAGCAACCAATCAAAATAAGAGCCAACTAAGATTGAAGGAGACTATTGGTCCATGCAGAGATGCCAGAGAATTCAATCTTGAAGCACTGAAGGCTGTAGCCAGCAACCATTAAACTTAGAACTCTCCTCAATCACCAGCAAGAACTTCAGGGGGATGAGCTGGGTTGGACCTTCAACTGAAAGAGGAGGCTCAAAGCCAGTGCTGGCAACAACACGTGGCTGGGCCAGCTGCAGCTACATGAAAACCATAACTCCCAGCCATAACTCTCTGATTGAATTGAGTTGTATAATTATAGTGGTTATTATTTTCTACCCAGTTCTTGAATTATATAAATACTAGTGAATAACTTGTGTCTATAGCACTCCTAAACTAAAATTAAATACGCATGCATACCGGGCAATGTAATATTGAGAAGCAAAATTTTTGTCTTTCTTAATGTAACTCTTCAGATATATCATTAAGTTTAACTTAATGGCCTATCAATATATGAAGTGATCTAAAGACTGGGCAGGAGTTTGAGGGGATGTTTTAGTTTGTAAAAGATCTCAACCATTTGTTGAAAAATAGAACTCAATTTTAGCCTTTAGATTTTGTTTGTAAAAGGGACAATTTTAAAATGCGTTGTGTTTTATTATATAGATAAGAATCAATTCTTGTTTTCTTTATTGAAAACCTCGTGTCCTTAGAATTTGCACTTTTTGATCAGGATAAACTAATATCCTCTAGTGGTAAGACTAATTGAGGTAATTTTCCAGTTTGACTAGTCAAGCCAGGATCCTTACGGGTCAAACTCACGAATTGTGCTGAACATGCCTCTATGGGATGTTATCTAGCAAATTCTTCTCTTCCAATCTTTGGTCAGTGTCCCCCATTCACCTGTTTCTTAAGCATGTTTTGCACAAAACGTTAATTGTATTAGCTGTTGGAGTCGCATGTCCTGTGGTCATGTTTGGTGGAGGAACCACTCAGCCATTTTAATTTTACTTTACATTTTGTTTTTTTATCAATCATTCAACAAAAAATAAGTTAGATGAATGAAATTTATCTCACTTTCCAGACACATCCCTCTCCTGCCCCTACCCTGGGTATCTTAATCTTTGATTATATAGTAATCTCTTAGCTTAAATGAAGTTATTATGGATATTCATTCGGTTTGCCTCAATTTCCCTGTCTAATTTTTTGGTACTTCACAAGATAATTGTATTGTTTGAGGGAGTAAATACTTATTCTATCCGACCCCTTTTTCTCTCTAATCTCTCTCTGTGCCTGCTGGATGCTGCTGGTATTTTTTTTTTTTTACTTTTGACTCATTTCTTGTGGAAATTTTGATAGTTTTCTAGGTCAGATGCACTGTTGAACATTTTGCCTAATTTGATATCTGCAGGAAAGAGAACAGGCCTTGAGATCGTTTAAAAGTGGCAACACTCCAATTTTGGTTGCAACAGATGTGGCGGCTCGTGGTCTAGATATCCCACATGTTGCACATGTAGTCAATTTTGACCTTCCAAACGACATTGATGATTATGTCCACCGAATTGGTCGGACAGGGAGGGCTGGAAAGACTGGGTTGGCTACTGCCTTCTTCAATGAGAATAATGCTTCATTGGCTAGGGCACTAGCTGATTTAATGCAAGAATCCAATCAAGAAGTACCTGCTTGGCTTACCCGATTTGCAGCTCGAGCTTCCTATGGTGGTGGGAGGAATCGTCGATCTGGGGGTGGGCGGTTTGGTGGCCGCGACTTTCGAAGGGACTCTTACAGTAGGGGAGGTGCAGATTACTATGGTGGAGGTGCTGGGTATGGGGGTTCTTCCAGTTACGGTGGAGGATATGGTCCTGGGGCAACCAGTGCATGGGACTAATCTATCATCCCCATTTTTTTTTCCTGCACTCAGATTGTCTTATTGAAAACAGTGTTACTACTCATTATGCTAGCATTTCACATCTTTTAGTAGTGTAATTGTTTTTTTTTTTTTTTTTGGTTCTTCATTTCTGTCATTTTTGCCTGTGTTTGATGTTTGGAGTCGGCCCCCCCACAATTGGCTTTGTAATACTAGTACTTTTTTTCTAATGTTATGCACTGGGGGAATAAATATTTGGCGTATTGACACCACAAGGTAAGAGATCTGTGTGATAGCGGTGGTGAATAACTACGGACTAACAGTTACAGGTTTACTTTTGTTTGTGTCTGCACTGTTTATTTTTGGCTGGGTGGTGTTGAGTTGTGGATTGTGCAGTGAAAGGGGTCTATCTGTTCTTGTCCGTATTCTTATTTGCTTACTAATCACGTAGCTGTAATTTTTTCCATCCGGTTTTGCGGTAAGATACTATTGAGGGACTTGCGTGGAAGTGTTCATCTTCCTCAAGCTTCTTTTGAAGCTGCTTGTTTGTCTGAGCTCTTCTTCTAATGCTGTGTTTGGGTCATGCATATGTGGAGCAAAAAACAAAGATAAAAGGAACAGGCAAGTGAAATTCATTTTATTTTTCAGTTTGGCTAGGAGAATTAGGAGGGAAAAAATATTTTTTCGGTCCACTATAAAAAAGAAAAGAAAAGGAAAGGAAAAACTCTTGGCATTAATTTCTAGATGAAAGTTATGCTATATCAAGTCTTGAAGTCTAATTATAGTCTAATTTCTTAACATTTTGCCATAACAGCACACAAATCATCATGCAAATCTTATCCTCTAGCTGAAATTGTACATTGTGGCAAATATGAAACGTACGTGAATGGTGTGCTAGTAGTAAGGATGCGTGAAGTGCATAAATTCAGGGGCACTCGAGTCACCATCAATAACATGGCGATTATTTAAGCCTAGTGTGGACCCTATTTCAAGGCCACTTAAAGGCACAATCACGAAATCTATCCAACCCGCAACAATATTCAACAACAATCAATATCCATTAAGAGCTAGAATTGAAAGTTGTGACCAAATAAAAGGGCTCCAATAGATCTGAATATTAAAAAGGATTCCTGGTAAGCTATAATTGCCTGCATAAGATAAAGTTTTGGAAGCCCAACGCTTGAGTTGGGCTAGAAGCTTGTCAATAAACTCTTTACAATCATCAAAAGTTAACTTTGTAAAAATAAGAGGCACCCCCAAGATATTTTGCAGGGAGCTCACTTAACTGAAATTTGAGAAGAAAGCATGAATACAACACACGCATATTTTAAGGATATCTCAACATAGCTGCTTTATTCTAATTTTCAAGCCTTTTACCAGCGAAACCTGTTTCACTCTTAGGACAACAAACATCTTCCATCTCCTAGTATACATATGTATATATATTTATCTATCTGAGTTTTAAGAGGTTGCAGTGAAAAAAATTCAGTACAGGGGTGCAGTGAAAAATGAACGGATGAGATTTCTTTGTATTTAATCCAAAGATTGTAATTTAATTTAATTAAAATTATTTTCAAAATAAAAATCAAAATTTAAAAAATCTGATTAGTGCACAATAAATGTAGAATGACAAAGGTTACATATCATTAAAGTGTAAAAAAATCTCATTCGTTTATTTTTCCACTGCAATCCCTGCAGTAAATTTTTTCATTGCAGCCCCCTCGAACCCTCCATAAGAATCTTCAAAAACTTTGTTCAATTGAATCAAAACCCTTTTTTTTTTTTTGGAAGCTAGAATCAAAACCCTTTCAAAAAGGATGAAATGAAGGCAAAAATATATTGATGCTAAAAAAAGTAGCTCTAATAAGTTGAGTCACCCAAGCATAAGATAAGTATTTAGATGCCTAGGCTGTAATCTGAATTGGATCTTGTTGGCTTAGTCAGATATTGCAATTAAAAATAATCGCAAAGTATAACTACGTGGAGTGTAGTTTTACTTGAAGAGTTTAATAATTTTATAACTCAAAATCTAGACATTTATTTAATTTTTATTAACTGAATAAAAATAATAATGATGTTGCGGAAAGTAAATCGGGGTGCATTCTTAAATAATTTTGAATAAAATTAAATAAAATAATAAATTAAATAAAAGCATTACTTAATCCAAAGCTACAATTCAAGATTGGCAACTATAAATATAATGAGTATGAAAAATACTTGAAATTAGTTTTATTTGCGAAAATTTAATCAATTAGAAATTTTAGTATTCTCAGTGAGATGCACACAATCCTAATTGCTTTTGAAAGTAAAAATTAAAATCAAGTGACAATAACTAATGAATTAATTTAATTCAGAAATTATAATTTATTAGAAGTATCAAGAATCTCAATGAGATATAATTAATTCTAATAAATAAATTTATGAATAATAATTTTACTATGGCATTTTTTAATCCATTGACAGTATTAGTGATCTCGATGTCATTGAATCGGCTCTATGGTTTTCGAAATATTAAAATTCAAAAAAAATAAAAAAATAAAAAAATAAAGAAACATGATTTATAGCTCTTTAAAGTAGCAGATAAAAATTAAGATAAAAAAAATGCCCAAAAATATTAATAGCGCCATACTTCATTGACAGGTCTGGATTAAGGATAAAAACTAACCTAACATGCTTTGAATAAATTAATCGCAGAAAATAAAGGACAAAAATTAAATAGAATAATAGAGCTTGAAAATGAAGATTGGAAAGTAGAAATCTGAAATGAAATTCGAAAGCGTAATCTGAAGTACTGAATACTGGAATGATGAACTAATCTAAAAATTGGATTTGATATAATGAGTGTCCTGTTTGGCCAAAAGAAAAAAAACTAGCAACTGATCTACTAACTACTAGTTTTTGATTTTCTTTTTAAAATACTGAATTTACTTTTTTATATTTTAATTTTTTTTTTTAAAATTTGAAGGAAAAAAATATTAAATTAATAAAAAATTAAAAAGTTATCTACTTAAAAGTTAGATTTTTTTTTTTTTTTAAAATCTAACTAATAGCCAACTAAAAAATTAAAATATATATATATATATATATATATTTTTCTAAACTCAACCTGAATTTAGAATGAAAAACTGAACCGGAAACATAATTAATCTACTAGCAATGAACTGAAGAACGACATTGAAACTAACCTAATCTACTCTTACCGCTCATTCTTTTCCATATGTGCGTGATGGATTTATATAGGCGTGGATGAGTAAGGCTTGAATTATTTGTTGAAGGAGTCTTGAATCTAGATAGTTTCTCATAAATACATATATATATATGTATCCTATATATATACAAATGTATCTTCTTTGCGTCACTCTGACCCTCATTGTGATATTCGTTCGTGTCTTCATCTGTTTCCAGGTGTAGTGTTGTAGAATTTTGATCGAATTGGAATTGTTTGAACTGCCTTAAAGTATCGGGTGTCTGGACAAGATAATGGTGTCTGGACGGTGCCATCAGGACAGGAATGGGGCAATATGATGCTGGACGGTGATGATGACCCATTTTTCTATATAGATATTGTTTCATCTATAATGTATTAAAATGTGACTTAGTATGTTATTAGATGTGATCAATTTACTGTGAACATTGACTCAGTTGTTTGGTTCTTGATTAAGAGTTTGTCTTGTTTAAGTATAAGCTTGGCTTTTAAGTTTTTTCTTTGCCCATGTACACCACTACTCTTTTCCATGCACTTGGCCTGCGTGAACGCCCCTTTGTTCCCCATGCACACAGAATGTGACAATTATCACCTGTAAGTGTGTCTCTCTTTTCTTGAAATTTTGGTTGATGTATCTTCTTCATCATTTTCCCGCCCAGCCTACTTAATCTAGGAGACTTAATCTAGGAGTATGGCCTCACCAACTATGTCATTTCACTGTCTTTATTTACCTTGAAGATTGCTATGAATATATATATATATGCATGTATGCAATCAAAAAAGAAATAGATATGTGTGCACAATCAAAAAAGAAATAGAGAACCAATAAGAGGGAGAAGAGTAGGTGAGGATGAGCTAACCTACAAATTGATTTTCTTTTTCATTTCTAAAATACAATTGAGGGTTAGTGGACTGCGTTGGGCTTGTTGGTTCAGTGTTGGGATTTTCGTGGTGTTCATAGTAGTTTTCCGGCATCTTCGAGTTCTTCGAGCCTTGTTCTTCCTTCCTGAGCAATCTAAGGAAAGGGATTTTTTTTTTTTTTCACATTGTTTTTATGTTATAATCATAGGATCAATATCCAACGGTCACGATAAACCAAGTTAGTGTCATGTCGTAAACTGTTAACTTACTGGCTTGATGATTAAATCCTGCATAGGTTTGAGGACTTTCAACCGATGGATATTGTGTACATAGATCTTATTTTCCATCACAAACTATCGTGCACACAACACTTACCCATACACATAACACGCCCAGATATCATCCTATATTTTACGTTATCAATTTCTCATCAATTACTATTTCCATTACTTCATTCAATTAACTAAAGTAATCCATTTAATCACACTTTCATATTTCCCATTTTTGTTTCAATCATGTTTCATATCAACTCATATTATCGTATTTTTTTTTTTTATAACATATATTGCTTGTTTTACTCACACTTTTTAGCTGTCATAAAATATACCACTAGTTTTTGTTGAGATTTGCTTTAGGCTAAATCATTATCACCTTTATAGAATAAACAACTAAATTATTCCATTATGATATAAACACTTATTCCCTATAGACCATCTCACAAACGTGCAGTGAAAAATAACCCCAAAGTTTAAGGGCTTGTGGTGTACTTTTACTTGGTGAGATTAGTATCATATCCACAAGGAATCATGAATGAAGTCTAGAGTTTCTACGTTTTTCTAACTCCTGTTCTCTTTTTAGAAACGATAAAAGTAAAATAGTTTTGGTTTTGAAAAGTTGGGTTTGATTTCTACTAACTCCTAAATAATTAAATTAAATTGTAAGTAATTGAAAGAACTTATGGAAATAACTCAAATTAATTCTATCCTAAATATGGAAATAACAAGATTTGTAATAAATTAAGTTGAAACAATAGAAACAAATAAAACTAGGGTTTAAAGACAATATTTGAAAGAAACTTGATCCAATTGATAAATCCAAATGAATACCTTATTCTTATATTAGATATGATTATTATCTTAATTTACAACTCACGTTTACAAAAAGTAAAGTAGCAAAATATACTTACCAAAAAATACAAAACTA
The DNA here is from genome assembly GCA_035590655.1 of Pouteria glomerata. Taxonomy (NCBI): domain Eukaryota; kingdom Viridiplantae; phylum Streptophyta; class Magnoliopsida; order Ericales; family Sapotaceae; genus Pouteria; species Pouteria glomerata. Next base: position 11,894,425 of record JAVXUM010000011.1, on the reverse strand, counting down.
GAAAAATATCAACATTAAAATATTGATTCCAAAGCATAGTCTTAAAATTATGTTTAGGATAAATAAAACTGGAATAATATTATCTATGAAAGTATTCTTAGGTCTAGAATTCTTATCTTTGATTTCAAAATGTAAAGAACATATTAATCAAATAACGTCATCAAGGATTTCAATGAAATACGGTTGAGGTTATAAGTTTTCAATTGTTTTGAAAACCAAAAGAAAAAGAAAACTACAAAATAAATCTAGATTCAATCTCTTATATTTTCAAAATATTTAGAAAGTTATAACGTTACATAATTATAAATGATTTCAAAGGAATATAATTAACTACGCAAGTTTTAGAAGGTTTTGAAAACATTAGAAGATAAATCTAGAAACAAGGACCTAACACACAAGTTTCACATTGCATTTTTGGATTCATTTGCATCTAAAGATTGAATAAAGATCCACCCATCATTGATGGGTTGAATCAAAAACAAATCTACACTAGCATGTTAAAAACATAAACAACAAAGAAAATAAAGAAAAGGGTAAAGAAAGTAGATTCCATTAATGCAAACTCAGTAATTGTATATTGAATAATTGCTGTGTAGTTTAAACTTTAATCCAAGCTTCATAAAAAACTCATTGAAAAACTCCTTAAAAATAAGAGAAAACTCTCAAAAATTAGCCCTAGTATGTATATACAGTTGTGCTTAAGTCTGATATAGTGCCTGTATTTATCGATAACTAGAAAAAATTCCAAAATCTGAAATATCGGGACTGTGGCATCAAGATGCCATTGGAACACCAGGAGACAATATTCAGCTCCAACATTGAAATGTAGCCCTTCGAGTCTTCTTTCCAACACAAAAGGAGTCGCATCAATCGGAGTTGTGAGCAAAAACTTTATGGCCAAAACATTGACAAGGTGTTATGCTGAACTATTTGAAAAATTTCAACTTTTGAAACTTTGCAAGCTAATTTTGGGCCAGATGGAGATCTCTTTTACACTTGAGCTCTTGCGAAAATTATGGCTTAGAATGTGTACTTGATTTTGGCCTTTTGAATCGCCTCAATTGGATCCTGAAAACTCAAGATATCCCCCAATTCTACTGTGATTAGGATTTGTCCAGCTTTCGAACCTTAATTTTTAAGTAATATTTCATGGTTTAAACAAACTTAAATTTTAACCCATGATACATTTCTAAAAAGCTTGAAATGTCTATTACAATTTTATTGAAGATCACTTTAATTTTTGGAACTCCTTCCACATCAAATTGTATATCTTTTCCATTCTAATAAGCTAATCTATTGTATTTTCCACTAAAACATGTAGAAATAAACAAATTAACATAAATAAACAAAATTAAAATAAAATAGACATATTAAAACAAAAATTATAGGTATTAGCATGAAATTCAAGACTTAATGCTTATGTTTTTTAAGCGTAATGACCTGCTCCTATCATTCACGCACAGATAGAATAAAATCAATATTAATGAAAATTTTCATTGATCTTCTCATATTAAATTTCATTGCTTTCGTACTCATCAATTTCAAACCCATGTCCCTACTTTATAAAAAATCATAGGATGAAAATCATGAATGTAAATATGCCACCTATTCACTATTCTCATTATACATGAATAGTAAGTATTATCCATTCACTGGTTTGACTCTACCATGCATTTACTTTGTTCAAATCTAATATCATTAGTACACTAACTAACAGCTTCATCTTTATGATACTTCTCATATTAGGATATGATAATATCGAAGTATAAACTAATAATATTCATCAAAAGAATGCATATTTGAGAATCAACCTGTAGCACTGCACACTTAACCAAACATATCGAGGTATCATGTGAAATAAAATAAAATAAATGACATCATAACCAAAACAAATATACATATTGACACCAACAAAAAATGCTCCCTCTCAATCATTTTCCCCCTTTTTTGACATGAATTGATAAGTTAAAATATGAGGTTTTAATGCGTATTCTTGATCAATTCATTCCAAGTTTTATAACCTCAAACACACGAAAGAAACAAGAATCTAATTAATCACCATATATAAATAACAATGACTAAGAATTTCAAGTCATCCTACTATTTGTGTCATGAGTTGTTCACATAAGTCATGCTATAGATCAAATACCAGTTATGCACGTGAATTGAAATTCAAGTGCAACATGAACAATATTCTACACATGGGCAAGAAGTTCAATTGAATGCTCTTAATGAACCATGAAAAATCTCCAAACCAAAAAAATCACACAAAGTAAAAAAAATAATAACACCAGAGAATAATGAGGAAACCCTTCACAAGGAGAAAAACTTCAATTACAGAATTTTCACTATCAACGGGTTACAAGACTCTACTCGGATTTTCTGCGACTCACTCGTACGAATCCTTTCGCCACCCTTGCTCGAATCACTCGATGAACCCTACAAGTGAATTTTCTGC
>JAVXUM010000011.1:11843426-11875043 GCA_035590655.1 Pouteria glomerata | reverse complement strand
GTTTGATAAAAAAAAAAAACTCATTAACTACATCCATTAATAACAAGCCTTAAACCTTGAGTCCTAAGAATATACCACCACAAGAATCAAATTATATTCATTGGATTGACAATTTTTGTTTTTTCCCCAAGATTGAGGGAATTCAGGACAACTAATAATCACAATTAATTTTTGAAAGAAGCCCAAAATTAATGACTAAATAAACCTCCAATGATCTTGAGCATATTTAAACTAGTGACCATTTAAAAAACAACTCTAATAATACTTGATCAATTGAACTAACCCTCGCGGTTTGATTTTATAATTTTAAAACCTAAAACTAAATTATCAAACTCCTAATAAAAGAGAACCAAGCTGGTAGTAATGGGTTGGATTAATGCAGTTCTCGAATTTTTAGGATATTTTGTGCACCCATCAAATGCAGAGAAGTTAAAAACTTGATTAGAATGATTTAAGCATTTTAGGGTCACAAAGTAGTTGTTTTTATCTTTAAAATATATTTATTTGTGATAAATATTTATGAAAATAATAAAAAAATACTAGTGACATACTTTAAAATGTTTTTACGCCTATTCTCCCTCAAATTGAGGGGTGAAAGAAAATTGATTAATGAAGATGAATAAATCATCTTCATTTACTTTCCTTCCCTCCCTTTCACCTACTTCCAAAACAACGTAAATCTTTTTATATTTTCTTATTTACTTCCTTTTACTCCCGCTCACCTTTACCCAAGCAAGGCTAAATATCCAAGTCCCATCAGTTGAGGAATGCCAACGGTAATTCATAAAAAAGAGACGTTTAAGTGATTTTTTTTTTCTTGCGCTGTTAAATAATAAAAAAGATACGAATTTACTGCTTATTGAATCATTCCCCAAAATTAAAAACACTCATCTTCCTAAATATTTAGCGTTGCATAACTTCAAAAGCAGTAAACTCAGAGCGCCCGTTGCCTTCTGCTTTCTCTGTTAAACTTGTTCGGGTATTTTTTTGTATCCACACGTATGTATCTATTAGGGATAACCCGTGCCTAAGACACAGGCAGGCCCCACCCAAAACTGTGTCTGTTGACACATCCATAAAAGTCCCATCAATGACTTATTTTGTTATATAAATATGTACATCTATGTTATATACGTACAAAATTTGTGTGAAATTAGCTTTGTGCTATATATATATATGTATATGTGTTTATACATGTAAGTATGATTTCATTCTTTTTCTTTTGATCCATGCACTTGGCAAAGGATATTGATGCTCGGAAAGAACATAAATTGGTGAACGAATATAAGAAGATGAGGGAGAAGAAAGAGTATAAGGGAAAATGAAGAAAACAATGAGATAACAGCACTAAAAGAACCTTGAGAGAGACAAAAACAGAGTAAGAGAGAGAGAATGAACATACAATAGATGTGAAAGAACAAAGTGCGACTGAGTAAAGAAGAGAGACACAAGATCAGTCAAACAAATATGAATTTTAACATCTGGCAGGCAATAAAGCCAAAAGATTCCAATATATATATAGTGCCTATAGTTCACATTTTCTATTGCTATCCAGAAGGGAAAAAAAAAATCTGCTAGCCTAAAAAGATCCTCAAAAACATTCACATTTTTTTTAATAGCTGGTCTATTATGTGATTACTTAATTATAATTACCAATTATTTCCCTCTCAAATCATCTTTCTCCGAATTATCTGATTCAGTTAAAGATATAAATTATAAATTAGATAAAAGAGTTCTTCTTCATTTTAGCTAACAGGGATTCCTCAAATTACATGGATGCAGGATTGTTCATCTTTTCTGTTTTGAACATGCTAACTGCTATTAATGAGTATTTTTCCATCACAACTAGGCTCATTTCACACCAACTCCGAAAACAGAATTGTTATTTGCTTTCAAGAAAACAGAATTGTAATTTCATACCTCTCCAAAAACAATTCTGGATTTCTGCTGTCGACAAACCTAGTTTTCAAAAAACAATGCACCATTAGTGAATTTTTCAACTTACATAAAATTAGTTCAGATTAAATTCTAAGTCACAAGGTGCAATGATTCTTTTACCTCTAAATATTGCTGATGCGTAGGCTCCACAATATAAAATTCGTCTTTGCAGGTTCCATATCCATGCTCTAGGCACATTAATCAGCTGCTGACTGGTTTCATCATCAGCAAAGACCTGCATGAGAGATTAACACTTCCATTTAAGTACAATGGCAAAAAAGCTAAAAATTTAAAATTATAGAATTTTAAAGAGCATAATATTTAGGCTATGTTTGGAACATGGATTTACGGGTAGTGAAGTGAAAAAGTCAATTTTATTTAATTTTTTACCCTGAGTTAGAAAAATGAGATTAAAATTAATTGATATTTATCGAAAAGTCTTGACTTTTACTCGTTAAGTGTGAGAATAAATTGCATAAGTAATGTTATTTTATCATCATTTTTCTTTTCCCTCCACAAATCCATGCTCCAAACATACAGCATTAGAGAAACCTACCTCATTAACCTGAAAGTATGTTCCATTAAGTGGAAAGCTTCCTCTAGTTGCTGTTCGACATGGTATCTATTCATGCATTAAATATGTCAACTTTCTACCAGGTTCTGGCACATAAAATTGCAGTAACACAAAGCACATGTAATACAGTCTGTCGCTCCTCACCAAAATTGTTCCGCAAACTGTTTGGAAATATTGATCTTGAATATTATTGCATGAAAAGGACATGTTCTCGTTGCGAAACTCTGAATCCTGGTAGTCACATTGCTTCCAGGATGTTTTAGACGAATTTGTAGTTTCACCTGATAATTGACATTCCACTTGCATTATTAGCAAGATAACTTATTATTGGGGAAAATTTCATGCTATGCTTCATTGAAGTTGTAATTTGAGTCCTAACGATATGGCCCCTGCCATACGGAGAGCTAGAATCATTCAGTTTTATATGCACATATATGTGAATGCACACACGGCACCCACAGGAAATTAAAAACACAGGCAAGGTAGTCCTTCCCACAGAGCATTTTTTAATCCTAATTATTGAGTATGTGCTTCATCTTGGGCCTTGTCAGAATTCTCAGATTATAGCTTAATCAGTTACTTCACATTTAAAAAAACATGTTTCCTATGTTAATTATGTACCTGAAGTCCATATGGCCAGAAGGTATGGGCTAGGATCATCAGGTTCCCGCTTGTCTAGCTGTAATAATAATAATAATAATAATTCTTCAGAATGATATATGGATGCACATAAACAATATTAAAATACTTGTGCAATGGAATGTCATTCAACTTACCCCAGCTAAAATAGGGTGTGAGTCAGGGAGCTCGTAACTGCATTAAGATGACTAAATTAGCATGCACAATATAGGGCATAATTTACTTCTACATCTCATAAATAAACTGCAATCAAGTATATGTCACTATAAAATGTCATACCATCCAAATATATATTTTAGATACCATGGATGGTTTGAAAATATCATAGGCATTTTCCTTCTGTGAAGTTTTCATGTCTAGCTTTCAGCTACTAGTCATTATCTGAAAAGGAAAATGTGCCATTATATACAAAATTGGGCCATAAGTCTCTCAAGTCTACTGGTTGTAGCATTTTTGTTATCCTTATGAATGACGTCGATGACATCGATGACTCTCAAAGTTTTCAAATTTGTTTTAAAGCCAAATTCTATTGTACTGTCTGACTATCCTGTACTTGTGTCAGTATTCTGAAAAATTCATTGAAAATATGACGATGCAAATTGCACACTTACACATGGTGCACTGTCCTTAGCCGGCTAACATGTTTCAGTTTTGGCATGGGAATTGAAGCAGCTTCTGATGTCAAAGCAATGAGAGCTTTTGACATGCCAAGCTCTTCAAGTGGAATATTGTTTTCGTAGATGTACTCCTGTATTTTTTCTTTTAAGCCTTCAGTGTCAAGTCTGATGGTAGGTATATCATCCTCAGACTCGGCATAAAAATCTTCAATGTCCCTCTCTAGAATTTTTGTATTATCAGGTTCTGGAGATGGTGGATGTTCAATAATAGGCTCACAGTTCTTCATTTGGTCTCTTGACTCTGAGAAGGTAGCCCCAAGAACAGACTCAGTTGCTGGTGTAATGTCCATGTCAGAGTTTTGAAAGGCTGCAGCTGGAACCATTGAACTCACTGTACTTCTCTCCTTTGGCCCTGGCAGAGAAAGCCTAGCACTGCATTTCGCATGCTGTGTTAGTAATTCAATTCATAGAAGTATGCTTGTAATAGCATGTATTAATGTGGAACACTCGGGCTAATATCATTTTAAAATGCAGTCAACCAAAACCCTAAGGTTTACAAACATAATGTTTGAGAAACTAGAACAAAAACATTAGCTGCTGCTGTATAAATGTCAGAATGCTTAAGGCTTTCACACACACGCACACACATATATATAAAAGAAAAAAAGAGAGAAGGGATTAGTCAATGATCCTGCCTACTGGATTGATATTTTATTCATGTTAATCTCTTTTACCCGGTTTTTTTTTTCTTTTTTTTTTGCATGCTTCTATGTTTTAGTAACGGTGATAAATATAAAAATATCTATATTTGCGATGTACAGCAAGATTTCAATAAACAAAAGACAGCTAGTATCACTTAAGATCATGCTATCATGGACAATTAAACATTGAGTGGGTAGCATATCCGCCAACCCCCCACCAGGAATGGAACTAGGAATTTAGTATAAGGGGTGCCAATTCTTATAAAATTTAATATTTTTTCCCTAATATCAAAAATGTAATATTAGAATTAAATAGTCTATTTGAGTTTTCAACAAGAAATCTAAATCAATAATTAGATATGTAATAGTCGTAGGTAAAACAATCACGAGAATTCATCATTCAAACACATTTTCAAATAGCACCTGTCAATTTGAAGGGAGCAAAAGACAAATGAATTGGGTACCTATTTATTTATACACTCAATAGCACAATTGCACAAAAAATGAAAAAGAAAAAAAAAAAAAAAAAAAAAAAAAACAAACAAACAAACAATTAGCAAACCTGTTAATTGAGGAGACTTAAAACCAAATGAGTTGATTGAGAAACGTCAAACAAAAAAGTATATCAAGCACTCAAGCTTCTTTGAGCTTCAATTTTAATGAAAAAAAAAAAACTTATTGGAGTGAGTTTCAACTTTAATGTAGAGAGAGAAAGTAACCCCAACAGAAGAAAAAACCTAACTTCTGCTTTCTGTTAGTGTGCAATCTCAAAAGCCTATCTTGAAAATTATTTAATTAATTAGATTAGATTACTAATAGCCTAACTCAAGAATCTAAATCCTATATTTTATTAATAGCCTAAATAAAAAATTATGGTTCAAAATAAAAGAGCTGGGGGTGCCATTTTTAAGAAATATATATATCTATACTATATACATAAATATTTTTTGCAATGTCTGGAGGAGCCAAGATCCCCTTTGGCCAATACGTATTCTGTCTTTGCCCCCCACCCCTCTTCCCAAACAACCAAAAAAAATAAATAAATAATGTTGGTGATTTCCAAGTCTAATTCTAGAGATTGTGAAAAATAAATGTATATTCATTATTGTCATTCATGTATCTTTACATTTATGTATCTAGTCTGGGGGTGATATATCTAGTTTAGAGGAGATGTATGTTGTTAATGTATGAAGATTAAGTGTATGTAGTGTAATTAATAGAGTAAGTGTATCTAGTCACTTAGTAATTCTAAGAGACACTAAGATCATATGTAAAGTCACATTCTTGTATATAAATACATACACCAGAACTTAGTCTGGTGTACCATTTCATCCCAATTCTATCTATTCTACATGGTATGAGAGCGTTCGTCGTCAATCTGAAATTTTTTGGCTTCGTCAAAAGCCTTGGTTTGTTCCTCGATTGAGTGGCTAAAAAGCAATTTATCTACCCGTCTTCAAAACGATTTTTGTTTCGAAGATTCGAAGTCACCAAGAAGGTCACTGTCTCAGGCGATCACCGTCGTCAGAAACTATCGCCAGAACAATTATCCACGCGCCTCCACCCGCAACTTGCATTCTGCGCGAGTCCCACGCGCAGGTAGTCTGACTCGCGCGTGTCTGTCTGGCCGTGCCCGTCGATCCTCCGGCAATGTCGCCTCTCTCCGGCAAGTCTACTAGTGTCTCGGTTTCTTCCAGTAACCACTCTGGTGTTGGTGTTCTAGCTTTATTCCTGGTCCGTGAAGCTACTGTCAAGTCCCAGCTTCATTTTTCTGTTCTAATCAGCTGTTGTGGTCTGCTATTGTTAGTTCCTAATGGCTTCAGAAATTCCTATTGAACAAAAACTTATTGGTGGCTTAATTTCTATGCCCCAACAGTTAACCACAAGGAAGTTGAATGGACCAAATTATATTCAATGGTCTAAAGCCATTAAGATTGCGTTAACGGGGTATGGAAAACAGAAGCATTTGATAAAATCTGGACCTCCTAAAGTTGATCCTAAATATGATGCTTGGATCCAAGAAGATGGTCATCTTGTTAGTTTGTTGTGGAATTCCATAGAACCTAAAATAGCTGACATGTGTACTCATCTTGACACATGTAAAGCTATGGGAGTATACTCGTCTTCTTTTTTCTAGTGATCTCACCTGGATGTATGATCTATCATTAGAATTCTTTCAACTCCAACAGTCTAGCAGACCAATTATTGAGTACTTTGCTTCCCTGAAGTGTGTCCATGAGGAACTGAATTCTTTGCAACCACTGTCCACAGATGTCAAGGAGATGTAGAAACAAAGAGATCAAATGGTGGTGCTTCGTTTCCTTGTCAGTCTAGACCCTGAGTTTGAGCCAGTCAAAACTCAGATTCTTAGTGGAGCTTCTCTTCCCTCATTTGCAGAAACATACTCCAGGGTTATGAGAGCTGCTTCTAAGGATTCAACCGTCACTCCAGATTCTACCCGTTCTGCTCTTATAAGCCAGAATTTTGCTGACAACGACGGACCTAAGCCCCCATATCAGTCTGGTGAACATGGTCGTGGGGGATGTGAAGGTCGTGGTACTAGACCCAAATGCTTAAATTGCGGGCGAATTGGAAATGTTAGAGAGAACTGATGGAATCTTTATGGGAAGTCAGCCCATATGTCACATGTGGCTTCATCTAATGTTCCCTCCTCTTCAAATAAAACTGGTACAGGTGAATCATCTACTGTGACTCTTTCAGGGGAAGAATATATCAAATTTCTTCAGTATCAAACGGCTCAGCAGGCATCTCTTCCAATTGCTACTTTAGCCCATCAAGGTAACTCTACTACTTGTGTATCTACCTCTTCACATACATAGGTTATTGATTCTGGTGCTTCAGACCATATGTTTGAAATTTCTTCATTATTTTCTAATATTCAGTGTTCTCCGATTCCCAATGTTACCAGAGCAAATGGTTCATCTAATTCCGTAAAGGGTATCGGTAAAATTTGTCCATCTCCTAATTTGCCCTTGTCTTCAACCTTATATGTCCCATCCTTATCCTTTAACCTTCTTTCTGTGAAAGCTTACCAAACAATTAAATTGCTCAATGATTTTCTTTCCTGATTCTGTGATTATTTAGGCTTTGAAGACAAGGAAGAAGATTGGGAAGGGCGTGAAGCTCAAGGACTCTACCATCTGGCCCGTTCTTCATCCATCACCTGTTCTACTGCTGCCTCACCGTTTGAAATCCATTGTCGATTGAGTCATCCATCTCTTGATAGCTTGAAATTTATGGTTCCCAGTTTGAGTTAACTTTCATCTTTGGATTGTGAGTCTTGTCAGTCACGAAAGCATCAACGTGCTTCCTTTAGTCCTAGAGTCAATAACAGGTCTCTAAATCCTTTCAGTTAGTACATTCAGAGTATGGTGACCTAGTCGAGTTGTATCCAAGTTGAGTTTCAAGTATTTTGTTATTTTTATTGATGATTTTTCTAGACTCACTCGGGTATATTTAATGAAAGATCATTTTAAGTTATTATATATCTTTCAGTCCTTTTGTATTGAAATAAAAACTCAGTTTGATGTGTCTATTAAAGTGCTTCGAAGTGATAATGCCAGAGAATACTTCTCTAAGCCTTTCACAAATTTTATGACATCTAATGCTTCATCAGTCATCTTGTCCTCGCACTCCAAAATAAAATGAAGTTGCTGAGAGGAAGAATTTGCATTTGGTTGAAACAGCTCAGTGTTTAATATTTCATATGAAGGTTCCAAAGTTTTTTTAGGGGGATGCAATACTCACAACGTGTTAATTAACAGAATGCCTTCGTCTGTTTTGAAGGGTAGTTCTTCTTATTCTGTCTTATTTCTCAAAACACCGTTGTTTTCTCTTCCTCCATGAATTTTTAGTTGTGCTGCATTTATTCATCAGCTTGATAGTGGGACTGATAAGCTTGACACTTGTGCTCTTAAATGTGTTTTTTTGGGGTATTCTCGAGTACAGAAAGGATATCGATGTTATAGTCCTTCTCTCCATTGGTATTTTGCATGTGCTGATGTCTCTTTCTTTGAGAGCACAGCCTTTTTCTCTTATAATTCTTCAGACTCAGATGTACATGAGAGTCTTCCCTTACCTGTGCTTTCTCCTTTTTCTCTCTCGTCCTGATTTGCAGGTTTATTCCAGACGAAGGATAGTTTCAAAATCGATCCCTGATGCTCTAGGCTCTTCTCCGTCTCTCCAGTCTTCAGATCCTACTCCTGCGCCAATCTCTTGTGATCTTAGTCTTCCGATTGTTCTTTAGAAAGGTACACACACTTGCACTTCAAATCCTATCTCTAATTTTGTTTCTTATACCGCCTTATCTCCATCCTATCATGCTTTTGTTACCTCCTTGTTCACTATTTCTATTCCTAACTCTGTGTCTGAAGCACTATCTCATTCAGGATGGCGTCATGCCATGGAAGAAGAAATGTCAGCTCTTCGAGCCAATGAAACATGGAATTTAGTTGCTCTACCTCCTAGCAAGTCAATAGTTGGATATCGTTGGGTGTATAATGTCAAGATTTCCCCTAATGGTTCTGTTGACTGATTGAAAGCAAAACTGGTTGCTAAAGGATATACTCAAGTCTATTGTCTTGATTTTTCAGAGACATTCTCTCCTGTGTCCAAGATTACATCAGTTCGCCTTCTCATCTCTCTTGCAGCCATTCTTTCCTGGCCACTTCATCAACTTGGCATTAAAAATACCTTCCTCCATGGGGATCTTACTGAAGAGGTGTATATAAAGCAACCTCTTGGTTTTGTTGCTCAGGGGGAATCTGCACTAATGTGTAAATTGAAGAAGTCACTGTATGGTCTAAAGCAATCTCCTCGTGCATAGTTTGGAAGGTTTTGTGCAGTGGTGATAGAATTTGGATTGATACGGTGTGGCGTTGATCATTCTGTCTTCTATCACCATTTATTGCGATGTGCCAAGATATGCGGAATCTCTCCAACATATTTGCTCTGCTGTGTCTGTTATTTACTCCCTCTTTTTTAGCTATACATATATGGTAGTTTTAGCTAGTTTTTAGAAGTTACAGATTGTAAATATTCTGGCACAACTATAAGCCAAATCTTCTTCCTTTTCTTTCCATCTTTGTAGGAGAATTAGCCATGTACAGCATGTATATATAGAACCCAATTGGGACTAAAATAAATCATCAGAAAATCATCCCAATTCTGTTTGCTATTTTTTTATATGGTATCAGAGCCAAGGGGATAAACCTTAGCTTCTATATTTTTCTTTTCTGTTGCTGGTGTTGTTTGTATATCACCATGGTAGGAGAAAAGCGTGAAGAAGAAAAAAAAAATACATCAGTTCTTGGTGGGTTTAGACGATGATTTATACAGCACCATTCGGTCCAATATAATCGCTCAAGATCCTCTTCCCCCATTGAATCGTGTGTATGCTTTGGTGGTTCAAGAAGAACGCCACAAAACAATGACGAAGGATTGTGAGGTTCGTAATGAGGCTGTCGCGTTTGCTGTCCAAGGGAGTTCTCGCAATCGCACCGATCGACCACCTTGTTCTAACTGTGGACGTCTTGGTCATGACGTGGCATCTTGTTTTAAAATTATTGGATTCCCGGATTGGTGGAATACTAGGCGTGGGACTGGCCGTGGTGTTGGTCGTAGCCGTAGTGGAGTGTTGGTACCTTCCAGTGGCTCTAATAGCAGTAGCGCTGGTTTAGGCCATGGGAAGCAAGTGCAGCTCGCCAATGCTGCTCAATCTGTGACAAATCAGACTCCTGCGCCTACCAATTTTACTTCGCAGGATCACGCTGATTTTGCACCAGCCCTATCCGATGAGCAGTGGTCTACGGTTGTCAATATGTTTAAAACTCTTGCATCTAATTCTAATGAAAAGATGTCTGGTACGTCCTTTTCCAATTGGATTTTGGACACTGGTGCATCAATTCATATGACAGGAAATCGTGAGCTGCTTGTGGATATTTGTGATACGTTTCCGTCTCCTATTGTATTGCCCGACGGAACGCACACGAATGCCATACAAGAAGGGACCATTGTGCTAAGTTTCAATGTGAAAATTAAACATGTTTTATATGTTCCGCGATTGACGTGTAACCTACTTTCTTTTTCCAAATTGCTTAGAGATTTGACTTACATTGTTACGCTGTCTAACAAGTTATGTGTGTTACAGGACCGCACTTTGAGGACGGTGATTGGAGCGGGTGAAGAAAGAAATGGGGTCTATTGGCTGCGGTTCGCTGTTCCTTTTGACAAAGCGCATCATACAAGCACAGCCGATTCTTATCAATTGTGGCATCAGCTTCTTGGTCATCCTCCTCGTCAGATTGCTGCTCTTCTTCCTGAAGTTGGTAGTTGTGTTTCTAATGATAATTTAAATGCACCATGTGACATATGTTTTAAAGCAAAACAAACTCGTGTATCGTTTCCTATTAGTTCTAATAAAGCATCAGATTTATTTGAATTGGTTCACTGTGATGTGTGGGGACCTTATAGTACTGTGTCTTTATGTGGCGCATCCTATTTTTTGACAATTATTGATGATTTCTCTCGTGGTGTTTGGGTTTATTTAATGGCAAGTAAAGCGGAAGCTGGTCATCTTCTGCAAAGTTTTTGTGCTATGATTCAAACACAGTTTTCTAAACAAGTAAAAAGGGTTCGTAGTGATAATGGTTCTGAATTCGTTGCATTGAAAAAGTACTTTGATGAACAAGGCATTCTGTTTGAGACGTCCTGTGTTGGCACCCCACAACAAAACGGTCGCGTTGAGCGTAAGCATCGTCATATTCTCAACGTTGCCCGCGCTCTTCATTTTCAAGGGAAGCTTTCATTGAATTTTTGGGGTGAGCGTATTTTGACGGCTGCTTATCTTATCAATCGTACTTCTTCTAAACTTCTAGATGGAAAATGCCCTTACGAACTTATCTTTGGTCGCAAACCATCTTATGATCATCTAAAGAGTTTTGGGTGTTTATGTTTTGCTGCCGCTATTCCTCGCGATCAAAATAAGTTCCACTCTCGTAGTCGCAAGTGCATTTTTGTGGGCTATCCGCATGGTAAGAAAGGATGGCGGTTGTATGATCTAGCTACGAATGAATTTTTTAATTCGCGAGATGTGGTGTTTTACGAAGACCAATTTCCTTCTACTGAGTTTCCGTCTTCTGAGCCTCCTGTCGCGTCTATTGGTCCTTCTTCTGCAGCATACGATCCGCTCTTATTTTCTCCTTCTCCTGTGATTGATGCTCCTTTACCGGTTGATATAGTTGTTAACGACAGGGGGAGTTCGAGGACTGATCATGATGCATCTTCTTCCGCTCTTACAGCACCTGCTGTGGATGATTTTTCTACAGTTCCTACTGTACCCAACTTCGAAACAGTGGCTGATGTTGGTTCTCGTCGTAGCCTTCGTGATCGTTAGCTATCTTCCAGATTGCGTGACTTTGTTTGTCACACAGCTCGCGCCATAGACCCTATTTCTCCTTCAACTGTTTCGTCGCCTCCCTCAGGTACTCCTTATCCCATAACTAACTTTGTAACATGTAGTCAATTTTCTGGTCCACATGTTCATTTTCTAGCAGCCGTTACCGTTACTGCAAGTTTCGAACCCACCAATTTTTCTGAAGCAGTTCGCAGTCCTGCTTGGCGCGAAGCAATGAGTAAAGAAATTGCAGCACTTGAACAAAACGGGACTTGGGTTCTTACAGATTTATCACCTGGTAAGAAGACTATTGGATGTAAATGGGTATACAGGATTAAGTATAACTCTGATGGTTCCATAGAGCGTCATAAGGCTCGTCTCGTTGTCCTTGGCAATCGACAAGTTGCTGGCATTGACTTTAATGAGACATTCGCTCCTATTGCTAAGATGTCTTCTATTCGCGTCTTTCTTGCCGTTGCAGCTATTCAGGACTGGGAGCTCCATCAAATGGATGTTCACAATGCCTTCTTACATGGTGATCCCGATGAAGAGGTTTACATGACTTTGCCTCCTGGTTATTCTAGGGCGTCTACTGGACAAGTTTGCCGCTTACGCAAGTCGTTATATGGTCTACGACAAACTCCGCGAAACTGGTTTGCTAAGCTTCCCACAGCTCTTAAGGCTTTCAGGTTTGTTCAATCTTATGCTTATTCCCTTTTTTCTTTAGACAAACATGGTACTACTATTCATGTCCTGGTCTATGTTGATGATCTTCTAATTGCTGGCAATAATTCCACGGCTATTACAACCTTTAAAACTTATTTGGGTTCCTATTTTCACCTAAAAGATTTGGGGGCTTTGAAATATTTTCTTGGTATTGAAATTGCTCGTGGTCCTGATGGCTTTTTTTTGTCTCAACGCAAATACACCCTCGATATTATTGCTGAAGCAGGTTTGCTGGGTGCCAAGCCATGCGAATTTCCAATGGAGCAGAATCATCAATTGGCTCTTTCAACCAACTCTGACTTTTCCTCTCCTGATCAATATCGGCGTCTTATTGGCCGCTTAATCTATCTTACAATCACTCGTCTGGAGCTGTGTTACTCAGTCCATACTCTTGCTCAATTTATGCAGAATCCGAAAGAAGATCATTGGCATGCGGCTTTGCGTGTTGTGCGATATCTCAAATGTCGTCCGGGCCAAGGTCTCCTTCTTCGACGTAATAGCAATTTACATCTTAATGCATATTGTGACTCCGATTGGGGCACCTGTCCGCTGACTCGTCGTTCTATTACCGGTTATTTTGTTATGTTGAGCTACTCTCCGATCTCTTGGAAGACAAAGAAGCAACACATTGTCTCCCGTTCTTCTGCCGAGGCTGAGTATCGCTCCATGGCCACCACATGCTGTGAACTTACTTGGCTTAAATCTCTCTTGAAGTCTCTTGGTGTTTATCATTCTCAACTTATGCGCTTATTTTGTCATAGCCAAGCCGCGCTTCACATCGCTGCAAATCCTATTTTCCATGAGCGCATGAAGCACATTGAAATTGATTGTCACTATGTTCGCGATCAAATTCAGCAGGGACGAATCTCCACTTTTCATGTTCGCACAACTGCCCAGCTCGCTGATATTTTTACCAAGGCTCTCGGCAAGCAACAGTTTCAAATGCTTCTTTGCAAGTTGGGCACTCGTGATCTACATGCTCCAACTTGAGGGGGAGTATTGCGATGTGCCAAGATATGCGGAATCTCTCTAACATATTTGCTCTGCTGTGTCTGTTATTTACTTCCTCTTTTTTAGCTATATGTATATGGTAGTTTTAGCTAGCTTTTAGAAGTTACAGATTGTAAATATTCTGGCACAACTATAAGCCAAATCTTCTTCATTTTCTTTCCATCTTTGTAAGGGAATTAGCTGTGTACAGCATGTATATATAGAACCCAATTGGGACTGAAATAAATCATCAGAAAATCTTCCAAATTCTATTTGCTATTTTTTTATACCATTCCTTTAAGGGAAAGATATGGTTACTGGTTTATGTAGATGATATTGTAATCACCAGTGATGACACATGAGGAATTTGTGATCTGAACATATTCCTTCAAACTAAGCTCAATACCAAAGATCTAGGTACACTAAAGTACTTCTTCAGGATTAAGATTGCCAGATCACAAGAAGGTATTGTTCTTTCTCAGAGGAAATATGTTCTGGATCTACTATCCGAAACTAACATGTTAGGAGCTAAACCAATTGATACCCCAATGGATCCCAACACGAAACTTCTGGTAGATAAAGGAGAATTATTGGATGATCCTAGTCAATATCGTAGATTAGTTGGGAAGCTTAACTATATCACTGTTACTCAACCAAATATTTCATTTGCTACAAGTGTAGTGAGTCAGTTCATTGAAGCTCCTTGTTCAAGTCATTGGGATGCAATTACTCGTATTCTGAGATAGTTAAAAGGAGCACCAGGATGTTATTTGTTGTATCGAAATAATAGTCATACACTTGCTCAATGTTACACAGATGTAGATTGGGCTGGTTCACCATCAGATAGACAATCAACTACTGGATACTGTATCTTTGTTAGAGGAAACCTAGTGTCATAGAAAAGTAAAAAGCAGACCGTGGTAGCAAGGTCAAGTGCTGAATCAGAATATAGGATTATGGCACATGCTTCTTGTGAATTGGTTTAGATATGTCATATGTTGACAGAATTAAAGATTCTTGAACACAGCCAATGGATCTATTTTGTGATGATCAAGCCGCTATTCACATTGCTTCTAATCCAATATTTCATGAACGAACCAAATACATTGAAATGGATTGTCATTTTATCAGAGATAAGATATTATAGAATGTCATCAAAGCCAGTCATGTGAAATCAGAAGATCAATTAGCTGATTAGTTTACTAAGGCCCTAGGAGAAGCTAGAGTGAGATACATTTGTAACAAGCTTGGAACATATGATGTATATGCTCCAACTTGCAGGAGACTGTTAATGTATGCTCCAACTTGCGGTAGACCAAGGACTTGAACCAATTAAATGAATTAAAGATGAGAATGAAAAGGTATTAGTAAAGAAAGAAAAGATAAAAAAGCGTTAAAAGAGCTACTTTTTCAAGTTATTTAATGAAAGCAGCAATAGTGACATACAATTGGGGCAGCTTACCACTTCTAGGGAAGAATTGAATCATATGCGCTATAGGAGAATTAGTAGGGAAGAAGTAAAATAAATATTGAAAAAGATGAAGCATAAGAGAGCGGTTGGGCTATATGGTATCCCTATTGAGGTTTGGAGATGCTTGGAGGAGGATAGCATAAATTGGTTGACGAAACTTTTTAATGTAGTGTTAAAAAGCAAGAAGATGCCTGATGCACGGAGTCCAGCCACAAATGTCTTCAATTCCTCCACTCCAACCAAACAATCAACAGTCAAAAGAGTCATCAAATCAGCAGCTTTTACCAAATCAACAACCTCTTCTCCCTAATACAGATCCAGATATATTCTCTTCAAAGTCTCCCATTCCAGCCACAAAACAGTCAAATCAGCCACATCTTTGCTCAACTCCTGATAAAAATGAGAAAATAGGAAACCAAACTCCTAATTTACCACTACAAGTCTATTCAAGAAGGAAAGCTGATCCTGAACCAAGGCATGCTTGGTTGTCTGAATCGTTCGCTCGTGATGAAGAGGTACGTACTGATCTAGTAGATCTTAAAATTCCTATTGCTATCCGAAAAGGGACTAGGAAATGCACACAGCACTCAATTGCTAACTTTATCTCCTTTGAGAATATTTCTTCATCTTATAGATCTTTTCTTAACAATTTATATTCGGATAGAATACCACAAAATGTTAATGAAGCATTACAAAATAAGCAGTGGAAGAAGGCAATGATAGAGAAAATGGAAGACCTGAAGAAAAATGCAACTTGGGATATGATGGAATTATCAAAAGAGAAGAATTTGGTAGGCTACAAGTGGGTGTATACTATTAAATATAAGGTAGATGGTTCCTTAGAAAGGCACAAAACAAGGCTTGTAGCTAAGGGATATACAAAGCATTATAGAATAAACAGTAGATTATCAAGAGACATTTGCTCCAGTGGCCAAGATGAATACACTCGGAATACTTCTTTCTCTGGCAATTAACTTTTAGTGGCCATTGCTGCAATTTGATGTAAAGAATGCTTTTTTGCATGGTGAGTTAGATGAAGAAGTTTATATAGAGGCACCACCAAGATTCAGTAATACATTTGGAAGAAGCGGCGTATGTAGATTAAAGAAAGCTTTGTACAGATTAAAGCAATCCCCCCGAGCATGGTTTGGGAGAGTCACTCAAGCAATGAAGAATATGCATTTTAAACAGTCTCAAGGAGATCACACTCTCTTCCCTAAAAGGTCCAAAAGTGATAAAATCACAATTTTAATTGTGTATGATGATCATATCATTATAACAGGTGATGACCTTGCAGAGATTGGGGAACTTAAAAGAAAATTGGCAAAGAAATTTGAAGTTAAAGAATTAGGAAAGCTCAAATACTTTCTAGGAATAGAGGTGGCATATTCCAAAGAAGGTATATTCATTTCTCAACAAAAGTACATCCTGGACTGAATGAAAGAAACAGGGATCCTTGGGTGTAAGCCACCTGAAATTCCTATTGAGCAGCCTCATAAACTGGGTGAAAAACCAGATGATACACTAGTAGACAGGGGGAGATATCAAAGACTCATGGGAAGGCTAATTTATTTGTCACACACTCATCCAGATATTGCTTATGCAGTTGGTGTGGTGAGCCAATTTATGCACTTAGCAAAAGAACGACATCTAGAAGCTGTCTACAGAATATTGAAGCATTTGAAAGGCACTTCAGGAAAAGGAATTCTCTACAAGAAAGGAGCTTCACTTAATCTTGAAGCATATACTGACACAGATTGGGCAGGATCAATAATGGATCAAAGATCAACTTTAGGACACTGTACTTTTCTGGGAGGAAATCTTATATCTTGGAGAAGTAAGAAACAAGCAGTAGTAACTACATCAAGTGCAAAAGCAGAATTTCGAGCAATGTCATTGGGAATTTGTGAGCTTTTGTGATTGAAGATTATTTTAGATGATTTGGGAATCTGTTAGAAAGGAAGTATGAAGCTCTACTGTGATAATAAATCAGCTATCAACATAGCTCATAATCCAGTACATCAAGATCATACTTAACATGTAGAGATTGATCATCATTTCATCAAAGAAAAATTAGAAAGTGGAATACTATGTATGCCCTATGTTTCAACCAAAGAGCAGCTAGCAGATGTTATTACAAAAGGTCTACCAAGTTCATCTCTTCATAGGATTCTAGACAAGCTAGGAATGAAAAACATTTACATTCCAGCTTGAGGGGAAGTGTTGGTAATTTCCAAGTCTAATTCTAGAGGTTGTGAAAAATAAATGTACATTCATTATTGTCATTTATGTATCTTTGCATTTATATATCTAGTCTAGGGGTGATGTGTCTAGTTTAGAAGAGATGTATGTAATATGTAAAGTCTTTATTCTATGTGTATAAATACAAATAGATAACCCAATTGGGTATCAAGCCATTCAATCAATTTCTCTCCGGCTTACAAATAATAAAAAATAAAAAAATAAAATGTGCATATGAAATAGAAGGCTGGATTGGGAGGTTCTAAACCTTGCGAATGCACTTGCAAAGTGTCTGCACTCTCCTCTCATTGGACATGCATTGCAGTTTGGTTTTCGCTTTCTACAGAAAACCTGTACAGCCATGTTGTCGCTTTTAGTTTTATTTTGCAATAGAAATCAAATTGAGCTAGTGTGATACAATAAACTATTCTGAACAAGATGCTACTATACCTTTCCAAAGGTAATCATCTGATAATGTAGTTCATACCTATATTAAATAAAAATACCAGATAAGTGAAAAACATTTGTTAATGATAAAGCAGTTCTGCAATTATGTACATGTAAGTAGTGAATATCAAAAACACATGCAGATATCTTGGAGATTCTTCTTGTAATAACCCTAGGAATTACAGTGTTCGTTGATCGAGGGTG
Source organism: Pouteria glomerata (assembly GCA_035590655.1). NCBI lineage: Eukaryota > Viridiplantae > Streptophyta > Magnoliopsida > Ericales > Sapotaceae > Pouteria > Pouteria glomerata. The sequence continues at coordinate 11,857,081 of JAVXUM010000011.1, read as the reverse complement.
CACAGCCTTGGCCACAGATAAATTTGAATAGTATCCAACAGTGGGTACCTAAAGCAGAATAACATTAGGAATTTTGATTGACTGGGTAATTTGTTTTATACTGATTAGTTCCTACAACAGCACTTACTGCTCTAGAAGATGTATCTGAAGTGACTCAGGAAGTGGTTGCAGAGGAACCCATCCTAGACGAACTGCCACTCGTCCAACATTTGTATCAACCTTGTTGAATCAAGAATCATGTAGTTATAGCATAATCAAATTCTATTAAGCTAATAACTAATGAAAAAGTTTCTATATGATCTTACTGGAAAGGCATGATGATGAAGTGTTAAAAGCCTTACACACTCCACACTTTTCAAACCAAGTCCTTTAAAGCTCAACAAATAGTCCCTAGAAATATGGACAATGCACAAATCAAATTTGAATACATTACTTACCATCACTTGTCACCCTCCCTCATAGTAATATTCTTACAAGAAGCAAACTTGAGATTACAGATCTAACTATGTATGTTTTCTTACTTGGCTTTGTCTGGTGGAACATCCCTCAGCCACTCTAGGTTGATATTTCCATGCTCTCTAACCACCCGTTCAAGGAAGTCCTGGAACAATTCAGTGAAAACTGTGAGCTCTTATTAAGGATCTTGATATCTGATGAGTGGTATTATCTGAAGCTCCCTTTGTCAAAATTTTATCCCTTGATATACCTTAATTCTTTCTGCAAGGATATTGTGCTGACCTCGCTCTTTGATGGTGTCTGCAACTTCATCAACTGTTGCCTGCCTAACTCCCTCCCAGTCTAGGGAATCCATGGCTTCTCTTGTTCTACCACCAGCATATGTTTTCCTCAAATCATCCCAGTCAATTGTGTTTGTTCGCTTTTCCTCAGTTTTATTTTGCTTTTTCCTCAAGGGAATTTCAGTCTGCTGGATGGTTTTACTTCCTCCCAAGTGATACTCGTACATGTGCCAGCCCTTTGCTAGCGTGACTTCATCTTGTGAACTGCATTCTTGCAGAACTTCACACTTGCTTAATGATGCACAGTGATAAACTGTAACTTCTTGAAGTCCTGGATCAGCCTTCTGCTGAATTATCGTTTCACGGACAGAGGGTTCCATGTAACCAAGATTCTTGCTATTGTCCTCAACGTACTTCGTCTTAGTGTTTGTAAAGTCTTCCAGGATATCCTGAGAATCCGCTTCTAGATCAGATGGCATGAGGTGAACATAAGAATAAGGGTCCAGGGAGCAGGATGAGCACATAGAATCGTGCATGCCATTTGCATTAGGTAATCTCTCCAAGTTTGATCCTTGCTGTATGTTCCCCAATTTTTGTAATATCTTACAATCAATTAAACTTTCATCACATAACAAATTAACATTATCACTACTGCCAAGTTCCTGGAGCCAAGCTGGTTCCTTTGACTGAAAATTCTCAGTGGAACAACTAAATCTTTCAGGGACAGAGAGCTGACAAGTGCTTGATGAATTTGCTTGAATTAAGTAATCCACGAAATTCTGTTGTGGAAATTCATCTTGGACTACTACACTGTCTTCTGCTTCATCTGAAATTGCTCCTCCTGTCTCTTTGACTTTGTTCGCTACCAATCCACGACCCATTTCTAGTTCAGTGTCAGGAACAAGAGACTGATTACCAGTTGAATCAAGTTCTTGCTTGACTTCTCCTCCTATATTACCTCCAACTGATTCTTGACTAAATGCACCTTCTCCCTCTTGATCACATGCTTTGTGGTTAGTTGTAGACCAAATGGGATATTTTGCCGCAAGAGACAAGAAGGCAGAGCTATAGGAAACAGCAAGATGTAAGAAGATCACCAACCACAAGCTTAAGGTACATGCTATTTAAAGTCAAGTTTACCTTGAAAGATGGTCTGACACATTTTGAGTTAGGAAAACTCCAACCACTGAGTCCACCACTGAGCCTTTCCATGGTGAGAAACGTCTATCTCCTGCGAAGTCCATCATTTTGCAGTGAGTAAATTTGCATTTAATCAAAAGTCGAAGTTGCACACTAATCAGGATAAGTTTCTTTTCTGGGTTAGATGTGTGAAATCTAAAAATATAAAAATAACAACTGCATGCTACATTCAATAAAGTAACCAGTACAGGAAATACAGAGTTCTTCTTATTGGCAACCTCATCAGCTCACTTCAAAGAGTTTGATCCAAACAGGTTTGGCTACAGTAATCCTTCTCCGTACAGGGTCATACATCTCCAATTAGTAATACGGCCATTAAGTTTTCTGAACAGTGATGGAAGGAAAAGTGTTAAATTAATAATATACAACCCCCTGGAGTCCTGTAAAGCTTCATTGTTACTTGTTCTGTAAAGCCACATTGTTACTTGTATTTTCTTTATTTATAGCTTTTTGTGGTGATTGATATGTGAAATTAGTAATGGCAGCAATTAAATAATCAAAATGATGACAATTATGATACCAAGATACCTCTTCCATGTTAGAAACCGTAATAGCCTCATTTGGATGATGAGTGGAACAATGTTATACCTTGTACAAGATGCATACGAGCAATGAAGGAATCCACCCGACCACGAAAAACTTCTCTCTGTTCCTCCCACCATGTTTCTTTATCCTTGTCATTTTCTTCTTCAATGTCTTCACCTCCATTTTCCATGAGTAGTTTCCACACTCTCATTGTTTCTTGGTCTATATCAACTTTAGGAGGGGGTTTTCGCTTCTTAGAATCAAAGAGAATTACTGGTTTGTGTACCACATTTTGGTTTTGTACCAAGTGTTGACCACCTTCATCACTAATATGTAGACTTTGTAGTCTCTCAACAACATCTCTGAATGCCATTGAAAACTCATCTTGAAAGCCTGCATCAAATACACAAAAAAATTTAATTACTAAACCATTAATAATTGACAATAAATTGGAACCAACTTTATACTTCACCAACAGGGTTATGGTAATTACTTTTTATAGGTGGCAAGACGTCCTTTGGGTAACCTTCCCTTCTATTTTGATCAGAAGCTGCATAGCCAAGGAAGAACCTTAACATAATTTGACTTGTTGTTACCATGTTTGCATTATCTGCATGTAGCACTTCCAGATTCCAAAATCTACCATTACAGGTTTGTCTAAAAGGAGCAGATGGCAACCAGTTACAACTAGGACATACAGTTAAGGGACCAAAATTGAGCCTTCTGGTGGACTTATTGGACCTCTTCTTTTTTGATGTGGATAGTGGCACTAAGGATAGCTCACACTCTATTGAATTTGGGTTGTTATCTGCTGCCTGATGTTGTACGTGTGAAATACTTCTCCTCTGAGAATTGGGCACTGCGCAATCACTGTACGAAATTCCAAAGCGGCAGCACATACTCTTAGTTGCCTTTCGTCTCCTCATCCTTCTTTTCTTGCATATCCATTGAAAATTGGGTCCAAGAGTTTTGCTACTGCGTAGACATTGATTCGCCGGGAATGTCCTTTGGTGAACTTTCAAGGAATTGCAGTGGCAACTTGTTGGATTTTTGGCATGGGGGTCATTAGCACCACTAGTTATCATCTGGCTATCTTCTGCTGCTACAATAGACCATAGACTGCTGCGCATGGTCATGTTTTGTGTCTCCATTCTACCTTCTGCAGCTCCAAAATACAATAATTTTGTTGCCTTTCGTCTCTTCATCCTCTTTTTCTTGCATATCCTTGGAAAGTTGGGTCCAAGTTTTCTACTATTTCGTAGACATTGATTTGGCCAGAATATCCTTCGGTAGACTCTGACGAAATTGTAGTGGCAACCTGTCGGATTTTTGGCATGGGGATCATTAGAAGCTCCTGTTTCTGCCTCTAAGATGGAAGATTGAATCCTCTTCATGGTCTGGTTAAAGCAAGATGCAATATCAGCTGACTTTTCAATAATCAATTCATTGCCTTCTATAACCTGTATAATTGATTCTCTGTCATGTAATGGCCTGCCCATTCTCTTTTGCCATTGTTGATTTTGATGAGTAATGATTCCAGCATCTTTTCCATATTCTTTCTTGCGGTTTTGCAGGGAAGAGTCAAAATTGAGAGCTCGCCTGCATAATTTTGGAACATAATCAGAACTTGGATCAATTATTTGTCCATCAACACATACTGTCAAGGGTTTAACTAAGGCTTGGAGTTTATTGTTCTTCACATCTTTCCTCTCACTATTGTCTGAGGAAAATCTAGACCCTAGAGCACATATGCCTCCTGATAGATATTCAGCCCTTGGACCAACTGTTTGCATATCAACACCAAAATTTTCAGATGGTTTGGTGGAGGCTTTGAGATTCCTTGTCTCATCTGAACCTTTCTTGGGGGTCACATGCTTAGGAAGCCTAGGAGTGCGCGGTTTTGGAGTTGAAGGACGTAGAGTTTCAGGTTTTGGAGTCTTCTTTGGTTTGCCTCCAACTACTTTGGGCCAATATTTTTTCTTTCTGGGTTTCTGCTGCAACTGTCTGTTCAAGTTCGCATCATCTTTGTGTCTTCTTGTGTTCCTCTTCTCTGATGGAGTTGAAACGGCGGCTGAAGTTGACCTGACAGAAGGCTTTGGTTTTTCATCATGGAAATTGCCATCTTTGTTGACTGCAGACATAACATTATGCATATGTTTTTCTCAATTAAGTCCAAGATCTGCGTATAATTCACGATTAGAAGACACTAATTTTAATGAGAAGAACTGGAAGATGGAGCCATCTGAAGCACCATCAACTTTGCTTGCTTGGTGTCAAATTCAGATCATCAGGAGTAGCAAGCATTAAAGAATGGATTATATTTCTCGTCAAATTGAAAATAGCAAAAAAAAAAATTTATATATATATCAACATTTGATTAAATTAACAGATGTTTCTCTCTGTTTGGATTATAGCCTTGCCAAAACAAGTAAGTAAGAACACAGGGAGAAAAGTTGCTTACAGCTATGTATCTGGGTTGCTTGTCTGTCAGTATTATTTTTTGGTTTCATACTGGGCAAATATTCAACACTTTCAAGCAATAACCCAGGAATTCTCTTACTGTTGCAAATTTCAGAATGTGATTCAGGAGTAGAACATATCATTTTATCAACCGCAACAGCCCTTGATGTTGCCTGTGTGGTAGTCAAAAGTGATGGGGTGTTCATGCTGCTGTCATTTTGAGAATGTGAAGCAAGAAATAGATTATTGGGCATTTGACCAACCCCACCAAGAAGAGTCTCAGCACCATTTGTGACATCCAAATAGGCCTGATCACTATTCTCTCCTCCTTGTTTCCTAGTCAAAACATCTGCACAATAGTCATTGGTAGAGTCTCCAAAATCCAACTCATCTGCACTTTTGTTCAAATCACACACAATATTACCATTCCCCTCTTTCAACGCCCGTGCTGCATTCATGTATTCTGAACAACTGACGTCAATAAATTCCCCTGCACCTTGTGAATTTCCAGCCAAAAGATTTCCACCCACATGGTTTTTCCATTTCCCATCTTCACAAACCAGACTCTTTGCAGGCGTCTTCGGTGCCCAAACCCCCTCTTCTTGCAACTTTCCCCCCATCTATTAAGCCACTTTCCACTGGATATCAACCCAGAAAAATGTGATCAATCTCAAAGCTATCCAAACCCCCAAAAATCAAAAAATTCAAAAAAAAACAAGAACCAAAGCAACAAAAGATAACCTCAGATAGAAATCAAAAAGATAGAAATCCAAACAGAGATTGGTTTTATCAACCGTTTGAGCACCAAAAACGTGAAGTTAGTTTAATAAATTTATCATTTTTTCCTGGATGATGTCAGTTACTATTATTATGTTGTTTCAGGTTCACATACAGTTGAGAGTAATCAGAAGTAAAAGTAAGATCAAAAGAAAACATATTAAAAAAAAAAAAAAAAAAAAAAATTTCCAAACATGAAATAGAAATTCGAAGGAAATCTTGATGTGATATATACATGTAAGCAAATGTACATTCGAACAAACATTTGTACATTCACAAAACCTACCGATGATCAATGCATGACTGAAAATAGAAGAATTGGGGCTCCGACTTAGAGGCTACTGGTTGGCTGAGAGTGTTTTTAAAACTATCGATCGAAGAAAAGTTAACTTTGAAGCCGGGAATTTTACTGGATTGCGGGCCTCTAGGCAGAACTCTTTGACAACATGGGGACCCGCATAAGTTGCTCCGCGCTCTGCTCTATAAAGTAAAAAGTTATACGGTTTATCTGAGAGAATGATCCAGTATTTATTACTGCATGCACTGACTTAGGCTGCGTTTGGCATGCTAGCCAGATTGTCAACATCAAATTACTTAATTTTTTAATTTTTTTTTAAATAGTCAAGTTTATTTTCTTAAATTTTATTTTCTTAAATCATAAAAAATAAAAATATTAAATTAATAAAAATTTATGAAATTAATTATTAAAAAATTATTTTTTTAAGAGGTAACTTGTAGCAGTGAAAAATAATAAAAAAAAAAATTAACTTCTTTTCTTCCTTTTTAAACTAAGTTTTAGGTTCATTTTGAATTTATTTTTTAAAATAGCCGCAAAATTAAAAATACACTGAAATTTTTTACTAAATAAACATTTTAAAGTTGCATTTAACTCATTTTTTCCGACCTATTTAGTAACATTTATATTTTTTTAATTTTTGTTTTAAGTTGTTGTTTTTTTTTTTGAAATAAAAAAATATTTTGGTTAATAAAACTTTGTTCACAATAATTAATTTTATTAGAATAAACATTTAATTTTATTAATTTTTGTAATATTAATTAAATTTAATAAAATATATTCAGATTAATTAATTTAATTTTATAAAATAGTTATTTTTGTATTGTATTAGTTAAAATTAATTTAACTAAATAAAATAAAGTATTTACATTTTTTAAAATATTATAACAAAATAACTATTACTTATCAAAAATATTAATTTATTAAAATAAATTAATATGTACTTATTTGCTACTATATACAATTTCAATCTAATAAAATAAATCATTTTAATAATAAATTATTATTTTAATTATATGACATAAACATTTTAATATGTAATTATTATATATTAAAAAATAATTTTAGTTTAATAAGATAAATTATGTTAACCATAAATTATTATTTTAATTTTAATAAAATAAATTATTTTTAATTAATAATAATTTATTTTAATAAAATATTTGAATAGAATAATCCAATTTATATGATGTAATAAAAATGAACAAAATATTAAATTTGACAAATTATTTATAAAAATGAGAATGAAAACTTAATTTTTTTTATTTTAATTTTTGTTTTTTTGATGATAAAAAATAAGAAAAAAATTTTCCAAATACATTTTTGTTATGAATTTTTAAAGATTTATAAATATTAATAAAAATAAATAAATGTAAAGACTTTTAAAAGCGGTTGGGAAATTCATTTACCAGCAAACCTTTCGATGGCATTTTGGTTTGACATTTTGTTTTTGTTTCCTATTTTCTATTTTATATATTTTATATTTTAAAATTTTCAAAACAAATAAATAAAAAATATCTTGTCTTTCTTATTTTTGATTAAAAATATTTAAAACAATTTTTTGTTATTTTTTATTTTGTATGTTAATTTATTTTCTATTTTTTGAAACAAAATTTAAAATATAATTAATTAAATAAGTTTTAAGTTTATTTTTTTATTTTTAAAAGGGTGAAATAAAAAATAATTTTAATAAAAAATAATAAAAAAATAGACCAAATGAGGCAATCGTTTCTCCGTAATAAAACCAGGTGGCAGCCTACCAGCAAAACAACCACAAACCTGCCAGCTAGCCATCTTGATAAACACAATCACAACCTTTCTAAAATAACAAAAAACGAAAATACGCACGTGATTCCAAAACAAATTAACTAAAAAAATATATTTAACTCCAAAGCAAATTAAGTAATTAAAACTAAATTTCCAAAATAATAGTTCTCATTGGATATTTACACAATTCATATGTAAATTCATATGTCGCTGTGTCAAAAGAAAAAAATAAAAATGTAAAAAAATTGTAACAATTCATATTGTAAAATTTTTTTGTATTGCTACAAAAGGATTTCATAACTCATAAAATTTTATACTCATCAAATATAAAAATACATAAATAATAAACTCACATCTACTATTTTGTGCCACATCGCAAGGCTCATTTGGACCTCTACAAAACTGTACAAAACTTGACAAATTTCTATGAAATTAAAATTTTTTACTTTATATATAAATTACGAGATTATAATTTTTATAAATTTATACTAATTTTTATAATTTCAAACACCCCGCAATCTCTGACGCTTACGTTATGGTCATGCTAGAGACTGTGGTTATTTAAGCGGAAATAGATCAAAAGTGGATACATTTGGTTATCAATCAGGCTCAGCCCCTACCCTTGCATTAATAAGGTCCCCACTCTAGGCTTGTAATGACTAAATATTTCAAATGTTGTTATTTACGTATCTAGTGTGTATTGCATTAGCGTATGGGGTTATTTGAGCTTTGATGTAACACCTGGTATTTTAAATTTAGATATTTATGTTTTATTTTGAGTAAATAAAATATTTAAATTGAATTTAAGTGGATTATTATATTTTTCTCAAACTAAGTTTAACCCAAAGTGATATTAGGTTGGACAAACTGGGCCAATGGCCTAGCCATCGTTTCCTTTTCTTTTTCTTTTCTTCCTTTGCTTCTTTTTCTCTTTTTCCTTTCTTTTCCTTTTTTACTCGGCCGACCAGAGAAGAAAACGGGAAGAAAAAGAGGAGAGAGAGAGAGAGAAAGATGAGAAAGAGAGATTTGGAGCCAGGAATTGGTCAATCTACGGAGATCTCAATGCGGTGATCGACATGGTATAACTCATTTTCCATGATTCGAACCGAGGAAGGAGAAATCGAGCCGGGAAATTTAGAGAGCAAATCAGATTTCTACAATTTTCTTTGTTTCTCTTCAGATTTGAGGTAGGTGGGATCTAAATTCATGTTCTAGATATCGTAGGGATCATTTTAATAGATATATATATATATATGAATGATTTAGTTAAAAATAAAGAGATTTGATTGTCTGTATATATATATAGTTGTGTGTATAGATATGTACATGTATATGAGATTCTTGCATATTTTCAACTGATTTCTTGATTACATGTTGTAGAAACATGTAGTTTCGATGTTTAAATGTTTATAGATGAGCTATTGTTGAGATTGAAGCTTGGATGGTCGATTTGAGAAAGATTTAAGGTTGGAATGTGTTGAAAATGAACCTAGGTACTAGACACTGGTCTCTGGTGTCCGGAGACTTAATGGGGTGTCCGGAGAGTAGGTGTCCCAAAGGTGTCTGGACATCAGCAAGGCAGAAAATTTAAAATTGTTCCAAAATGATTTCTAAATGTATGTTTTGGTGCCCAAACTTGTTATAAATGGTTTTTAATGATAAAATGAATTCCAAATCATCCTCAAGCTCGATGAGAATGCATTTTAAATATTGAATAGATATTTAATTACATGATTGGGCATATTATATGCATTGAGTTAGGGTGGTTTCATCTGGTTGATGTGATGTGCATTGATTAGCCGAGAGTGCTACTTTGTAATGTGACGTGCTGAGGTACAGATTATATATATTAATGGGATCTGTGATTTTGAAAAAATAAGAAAATGAGTTTTAAGAAATACCAGATGATCCCCAGTCGCTATATATGGCTAGAGTTTAGTCATGTAGAGTTAGGACGTTAATATGAGATATATTGATTATGAGATACTCTAGACTACAGTTGAATACCTGCTTGCGATAAGCAGATGTCTGCCTCGAATAGGTGGATGCTTGACTAGAGGTGCAACACGGTTCTCTAGCGAAAGGGTCAGGGGGTGTAACACGGTGCCCCTAAGTCTTACACATATGGAAGTGTAAAACAGTTCCCCACATGGTATATTTATATAAGATATATTTGCATTTGCCATAAGTGCTGAAAACGGTGTGGTTAGTGACCCGCGTCCTTGGCTAAGTGTCACTCGTCCCAAAATAAAGGTTGAGCGTAGATGGAGGATATAGGATATATTGATCATTGCATTCTTTCATTTCCACTACATGAGACTACATGACTTTTTGTTATATATTAAGGCATTGATATGAATATGAATAATAATGTTAATGTTTAATTCATTATTGAGGAATTAGTTGAGAAAACCAGATAAAAATTTAAGAACTACGGAAACCTGATTCCCGAGGTGGGATATATAGGCAGCTTAAGTGTTAGTAGCCTAAGTCCCGTTTATACTGTGGATGATAATAATTGTGTTTGTTCTCTTAAATGAGAATATAATTATTGGTGTTATAATTGTGTGTCCAAGAACGAGGGCCCGATATGAATATTTGTTCCAGTTACGTAAATTTTAGATAATGTTACCGAGGTGTGGCTACATTAATATTTATGATATTGTTATATTTCTTTAATATGAGAATGTGGGACAATATTAAATGTTTTAATTATGATTATTATGTTATGACTTAACCTTAGCACAGGTTTATTTATATTTTTATTAGTTTCCATATTCCCATGACATCCGCCCCGGACAATGATGTTATGGGCGTGACATTTGGTTAACTTTTTTAGGTTAGAGGGTGGGTTAAATTTTAATTGTAGTTGAGTTTTGGCTCAACAGTTTAGAAATTTTTGAAGTTTAAATTTCGCATGCGCATGATTTGTGCTGTTTCATGTGCATAGCTTAAGGGTGTTTTCTGTGTACACAAAAGGTTTACTGGCGTGAGCATGACAATATGTATTAAAGATCCCATAAATAACTCAACCCATAAAAAGCAAAAGATTCTTGACCGTACTTCATGGCAATGATATCTTCCGTGGATTATGTGGTCTTTCCTTGTGTATTCTCAGCTGTATCTTCTCGGATAATCACTCTACACTTCTATGTATATATTGAATATACATGACACACGAAAATGTGTGATTGAGAGCTAAGAGTTCTTCCATAAAAAAAATCATTCCATTTTATGGTATCAGAGTTTGTAATGACCCACGTCTCCATAATGTCAATCACCTCCTCACCAAATAAGCACCTACTGGATCCACCACTAGCAATCCTACTAGAAAGGTCACCCATCTTCCCCCTCCGATTAGCTTTCACAATCTAGTCATAATCAAGCTTACCATAGAAAACTATCTTCTCTGGATAACCCAAGTGATTCCTTAGCTTACTAGCTAATAATCACTAATAGTGGCCTCACACCACCCACAAAATACCTACCCACTAACACGAACACTGCTCCTACTGTCAACCCTAACTGGACCTTATTTTTTCACGAAGAGCAGGTGCTTATTAGCACACTTATGTTCTCTCTATCAGATAGAGTCTTGGCAAAAGTTATGGGTCCAAAACTTCTTGTTCTCTTTGGGTAGCTCTTAAACGTATGTTCTTATCTCTCTCTTATGCTCCTGTGTTCCAAATTTGCGCTGCCTTATCCACTACAAAGAAAGGCAGCACAACTATATCTGAATACTTTCAGCTTATGAAATCTCACTCTAACAAACTCTCTACCATTGGGTAGCTTCTACAAGATGCAAAATTTATCAACTATGTCCTTACAGGACTAAACGTCTCATATAAATCCATTGTCACCGCCATTCAGACCCATGAACTCTTGATGTCCGTTGATGATGTTTATGGTCACCTTCTCAATTGTGAGACTTGTCTTACTCATCTCCATTCCACTTTTGAGATGAACATTGGATCAGCAAATGTTGTTACCAATAATTCTTCCTACTACAGACGTGATACACTGTATCCCAATCAACAATTTAGCCCAATGAAGGTTAGTCGATTGGAATGAAGTAGCAATGCTAAGGCAATTGTGGACAATGTACTTTAACAACGTAAAATTCTCAAGCAGAGGGAGATTGCAAAAGGAATATCTAAGTGCACAATAGGGAATAGAGAAACAACATCATTGTGATACAATAGTTGGCACTCACAGGGCCCTCTCTTTCCTAAATATGGACTAAAGTTAGCATTTGACACTACCTTTCTACTCTGCTCAAAAGTTTCTTTGGTTATTAGAAATGGTAATTGGGCATGGCCCTTTCCAACAACATAGGAGCTACAAAAGATTTTTACACTGTTAGGCCCATCTCCTATTATAACTGGACACTAGACCTGACACTTTTGAGCGGATACTGTCCAAAACCAAAGCTTACACCTCGACTTCTACTTAGAATACAATTAGACCACAGTACCTAAAAGTTATATGGCATAAACGAATCTGGTTTCCACAAAATATCCCAAGGTATAGCTTCATTCTTTAGATGGCTATCAAGGAGATTGAATACCAAAGATAAGTTATTTTGATGGGGTACGATAAGTGATGCAAGTTGTGAACTATACAAACCAATAGATTTTTTTTATTGCCCCCTATTCACAAGAAGTGTGACAAGAGGTTAATAGATTATGCAGTGTACCAAGAACTAAGCAAAGGTGGAAAAATGAAGTTGAATGGGCTGTTAGGAAGTTCAGCCAAAAGTGTTTCATAAATACTATTAACAAACTAGCATGGGGCTAGATGTTTTATAATATAGGGATTAAAAAAAATGCAAGAAGCTTCAAAAGGATAACAACTTCACCAACAAGAACAACGAAAAAGATAAAACATAAATTCCACATTAAAGCTTTCCAAGCTACAAGAATCAATCCTATTAATACAAATTTTGAAATATGTACAAAATAGGAGATTCTAGTTTTTGTATAACTTATAGTTGTTTGTAATACAAGGGTATGTTCTCAAGACTTTGTACATTTTATCCAATTAATCCAAAATACAATACTTACTTACCAAAAAAAAATAATAATAATTTGGTCCAAATCAACGACCTTCTTTTTAAGGTAACTCCAAATGGTGCAATCGTGGCCACGACAGAGGGTCACCACCTTCCTCTCGACCCACCTATCAATTATGTGGGAAAACCGGACACACGGCTGTCAAGTGTCATCGTTGTTATGATGATACCTATCAAGGTGAGCCCCCTACCATGGTAACCTATGTTGTTATGCCTCGAAATCAACATGATAAGAGTTAGTACCCAGACACTAGCTCTACCAACCACCTCACAAATGACCTTCAAAATCTGAATCTCTTTGTTAAACTGTACCTAGGCATTGATAAGATTCAAGTTGATGATGGTACCAATCTTCTCAATTTCCAATATTGGTAATACACTTGCCCTCCTCTACGTCTCCATAAAGTTCTTCATGTTTAGGAAATTAAAAAAAAAAAATTACTTTTTATTAGTCAATTTACTTATGATAATAATTTTTTATTAAGTTTCATGCTGATTGTTTCTAGTGAAAGGTGAATCCACATGGAAGGCACTGCTCAAGGGCCAAATTAGGTGCAGACTTTACCCATTCCCATTATCTTTGTCAAGATCATATCCACATCAAGCCTTTACTACTTAACGTATTTGTCACGCCCCAGAGTCCAGAGACCCAGGGGTGAGTGTGAAACATGCATACCATGTCAACCGGGTCATCGAATCAGAGCAAATGCACCGTCCACGTAGTGGACCCACAATATTCTATCGGCTATATAACGGCCTAAAAACTGGTCAAACGGGGGTACCTAATAAGTCCCTGTGCAATGTATATCTCATCCATACACTC
>JAVXUM010000011.1:11786860-11838370 GCA_035590655.1 Pouteria glomerata | reverse complement strand
ACCAAAATAGAGAAAACAAAGAAGCATAGTCCTAGCCATTGAGAAAATTCAATGGCCGGAAATATCTCAAATTATTATATAAATTACAAAAATAGTTTAAAAATATATGTATTTAAAAGTTAAATTTTAAGCACATCAACATTGAAATTTAACTTTAAATGTTTATTTTTAATAAAATTTTAAAGAAAATTAAAGTTTAAGTATAATTTTTTTAAAATAAAAAAATTTAGTTGAGTTTGTCTAATAGGTATCAATATATTGTTTAATAAATGTGTACAATTTTATTATTTATTACAAATATTATAACATTTTTTTAAAAATATTAATTCAAAAACTTTCATATGTAAAAAGTATTCAAAATATATAGGGAAAGAGTGGGGGATTATATTTTATTGTTAAGTGACCGAAAAGATAATTAAAAGGGAGAAAAAAGAAGTAATCTTGACAATTAAATAAATCTAAAGGTTGAAAATATACAAATGTCAAATCAATAAGCTATATTATTATATGGATTATCTGCTTTTTATGACAACATGGTGATAATTGAATTGCTTGCTGGCAGAGCTCTCTTACTGCTGGGCTGTACTATGTTGTTCTTAGTTTGTTGCTCTACGTGTTGCTTGATTGTTGGCTAACTCTACCTTGTTTGCTTTCTGTCCAGTTAGGGATTTCAAAATTACCATACTCGACAGGTGCCCACTTAACTTGCCTCGTTTGGAGAAGATATAGGAATATTAATAACAGAGACGGGGACGGGTATAGAGATTTTAAGGTAATGCCTGAACAAGGATGGGAATGGAGATAGGTATGATAGTCTTTACCTTACCCCGCACTCATTTCAATACTTATTTGTTAATTTATATATATTTTAATATTTATTTAATATAGATAAATGTTTTTATTAAATATTATATAATAAATAATTTTTAATATTTATTTCATATATATAATATATAACTTATAGTTGTTTTATGTTTGGCGGGTAAACGGGGACGGAGACGGGAATGGAAAATCAGTTACTTAACAGGGACAAGTATGAGAAATTTTTATCCCCGAAATAAGGACGAAAAACCCGTACCTACCCCATACCTACTCCATTGACTTCCTTATATCTAGTTTATATTGGATATATATACTTATTGTCAAAGATTCAACTTGTTATGCTTATCTGTCTTCATTGGTACTGACATGATATGATCGTGATTTGATGTCTCCTTAGTTTTGGCTATGTTTAATTCAGTAACAAACTCATTATCCATTATTTGATGAGTTGAAGTAGTTAAATAGCACTTGAATTTCAATTATGACGGAGTAGGAATGTTATCCCAAAGAAGTAGGATGGTTATTTGTTTGCTAGGATTTCCTTTCTAATTTGTTTGTCAGGATTTCCCATTCAACATGTTCATATCATACGTGATCATGTCAACTGGATCACTCACATCACATATGACTTTTAGGCCATTTCATACAAACTTGATCATCATTACCTGGAACTGAGCTTCTCATCAGAGTTGAGTTCTTATCCCAAAATAATAAATGCTCACTTATTTGTGTAAGGCGCACCCTTGGCGTTGAGCTCCTCAACAAAACAAAACTCATTTATTTAGTTATGCTCAAGGTGTTAACTACCCTTGTTTCATCTAGAGTAAGGCTTATTTCCCCAATTAGTGCAAGGTGTTAATTGTTCTCTTTACTCTGGAGTAAGGCTCCTTCCTTCAGTTATGTGCAAGGCGCTAGCTATTTCTTATCATTTGGAGCAAGGCTCCCTTCCCCAATTATGCACAAGGTGCTAACTGTTCCTTTGCTTTGGAGCAAGGCTAATTTTTTAAGTTAAACACGAGGTGTGACTATTTTTTATTATCTGGAGTAAAACTCTCTTCCCAAGTTACACGCAAGGTGCTAACTTCCATTGCAATCTCAGAGCTAGGCTTTCATACTTAGGTCAATGCAAAGACAATTACTCCTAATTTTGATCAAAGAGTTAGATTATCCTTCACCCTAGCTTAGGAGCGAGGCTCCTTCACACTAATCCTATATATAGTATAGATTTTAATGGTCACTCCCTTATACACTTAGCCTACTCAGGCTAATGATGATGCCTTAGGCCACCAATTTATTGCCATGGCATTCTGGAATCCAAACCAGTTTATCAGATGTCCTCTATAGGATCACACTCTGGTCAATAAGGAGGCTTACTATGCCTGTGGCCAATTAGTTTTCCATCCATAACATTCTGATCACGCTTGTATCCACACATACATATCAACATATCACATTTGCTTGAGGCACTGACTTAAAGCTATGTTGATTTGATCCCTTCATAGGGCAGATAGCTTAAGTCTGGTCACCTTGGTCTTTATAGACAATCTTTCAAATCACATTTCATTTCCAACACACACACACACTCATGCATAAGGACTATAAAAGTCCACATAACTGATTTAATATAGATTCTAGTTCAAATCTCAACCCTAATCGCATACTTAGTCTTTAACTTGCATTTAGAGTCAAACGAGCATAAAGAATCCCCTAAGGTGTATCACTACCAAATAAGCAAGTATTGCACTACACTTCTACACACGAGTTATGCTCAACTACCACACATTTCGTACATCATATACATTTTGGTTTGTATGCAATGCTTAATATAAACTAGACATTATATTCTGAGGTTATGATTGCGGAGAGTGGAAAAGAACTCAGGATATCCTTAGGTATCTAGGTGTAATGGTTTTCATATGCAACTGAACCCCTAAACCCACTTTTTTGATTGCACGAGCCAATCCAAAGTCATAAAAAGGGCCTATTTATCACATTTTCAAAAACATGACTAGAAAGCATATTAAATCATAATCAAAACTTGTGTTTCTCAATACACCCAATTTGAAAGTATCGAGTGGTGACTCCTAATCTCTGTAATCAAGTCCTTGTTTTAAAATAAAACCATACTTTTTCACATTATAATCTCCAACATACTATGTCGTAATAAAGACTGGCGCCCGTTGACTAAGTGCACGGATCTGATCATGATAACCGTGAGAAGAACCTTTGTTTCAAATGTGATGACAAGTTTGTTCTAGGTCATTGATGTAAGAAATTATTCCTTATTGAAGGGTTGTATGAATAAGATCATGCAACCAAGCCAGAATTTGAAATTGAAGATGCACCTGAAGAGAACGTACCAGTCATCAGCTTACACACGATGAAAAGGGCACTGTCGCCACAAACCATGGATTTTCATGGGAAGATTGGGTCTATCGGTTTTACAATTCTGGTATACTCCGGAAGCACTCACAATTTTTTTAATGATGAGTTGGTTAGAACGTTTGGCTTGCAACCTGAAGGACACAAATGTTAAAACGATGAGCAGCGGCGGAGTGTGTAAAGGTGCAGATGTTTAGGTTCAGGGAGCCCTCTTCGAAATTGAATTTTTCCTCTTAACTGTTGAAAGTTGTGGCGCTATTTTTGGTACACAATGGCTTAACAAATTGGGATCCATTATTTGGGATTTTGATGAACTTAGGATAAGTTTCTAGTTGAAAGGAAAAAAAGGTAGAGTTGCATGGGTTTCAGGGGTGTCCAAACAAAATTTTGGGAGAATTGCCACTGCAGAAAAATATTAGGAAAACAAAAAGAGCTTTGTTCTGTCAAATGGGTAGCATTTCAACGGAGAAGACAACTATTTTGTGGTGGATGATCGACTACCCAAGTTTGAGCACTTCATTACTATTAGTCACCTTTATATGACAGTCTTTATTGCCCACTTTTTTTCATCACATATTTAAGCTTTATGGCATGCTTGCTTCAATTGTATGTGATCGTGACCTTGTCTTTACTAGTATTTTTTTAGAAAGAGTTATTTCAATTACAGTGGCTCAAATTTAATTTCAGTTATGCATACCATAATAGATGACTAGACTGAGGTGGTTAACAGAACCTTAGAAATGTACCTACGTTGCTTGACTGATTCGCATCGTAAGGAGTGGTCTGAGTGGCTTTCTTGGGTCCAATAGTGTTATAATACCAGAGTTCATTCATCCCTGGGCAAGACTTCTTATGAAGTATCGTATGGTCGTGCCCCTCCATCGCTCTTAGCTTATCTCCACGGCACTGCCAAGGTGGAGTCGCTTGAGAAGTTTCTGGTGGAAAGAGATGTGATTTTGAGACAAGTAGGGAAGAATTTAATTAAAGTTCAAAATCGAATGAAGCTGTTATATCATCGGAATCACGTGGAAAGAAAATTTAAGGTGGGTGGTTGGTTCTTAAACTCCATCCTTATCGACAACAGACTTTGGCTCAATGCAGGAACCAAAAATTGGCTGCCAAGTACTACAATTTATACGAAGTGTTGGAAAACATAGGTACAGTTTCATATCACTTACGTCTCCCCCTCACAGATAAACTTCATCCAGTATTTTACGTGTCCCTATTGAAGAAGGCAAGGGCGGCGGAGTCAGTAGTAAGGAGGGCACATGCTCACCCTGAAAAAAAAATTTATAACTTATTATTTTTTTTCTCGTTGATATTATTGTTTTAGTGCTAAATTGTACCCAAATAAAAAATAGAAAAATAATTTAGTCCACTATTAACTGTGCCCACCCAAGAAAAGAAATTTTTTTTGACTCAATATCAATTGTGCCTACCCAATAAAGAAACAAATTTTAACTCAATACACAGTAATATAATTGTATCCAACCCAGTCAGTACAACTGAAAAATATCTGGTCTCATTTTAACCTTTTTCTCCTCTCATATTTATGTGTCTTATAATTAGTATCCACCCATGTATGAAAATTTGACTCTGCCCATAGAAGAAAGATATTGGTGACCGTGCTATCGTAGAGTCCAAACTACTTGCACATTCTACTTCCACGTTACTTGTGCTTCTAGTGCATCAAGCCTTATCTAACATATAATTTTTCATAAAAAATCAAATATTTACCTACAAAAACGAATTTGAGAGAAATTACACTATCCCTTCAAAATTTTCCCAAAAATATATGATGCTCTAATTTAAAATACAACATATAACCTTTTAATGATTTGGATTAATCAACATAATTTTTTTTTGGTAGTTAATCAATATGATTTTATTAAATAGTTAACTAATGTCTACATCTTATTATATATATTATAAAAGTTGGGAAGAAATTTTTAAATAGACTTATAATGAGTGATATATATGATAATGATTTACATATACATATATATATATAATATTTTACAACTTAATAAACAATATTCTAAGACTCTTTCTCAAACTCAAAGTGATAGAAACAAGAGAATTCCAAAATTAGTTGAACCGAATAGAAGAACAAGTTGTGAATGTAGAATTTGAAGATATGTGGCTATTGGCGAAGACAAAATTTTGACGATAAGTTCTTGAAATAATTTCATTGCTACCATTATGATCAATGTTGTTAAAATCTCAATTTCAATTTTAAAATCTTACAATTTTACGATGTTAGAGTGAGAAAACTTGTTCAATTTTATGTAAAATCTTAATAGGAGCAAAACAGGTAAAATCTCAAATTTGAAACGTAAAATCAGTAAAATTTCAATTTTATAAGCAATTTTACCGATTTGAAAAATTAAGTGATTTTTGTGTAATTTTGTCAAATAAAATAAAATTTTATGATTTTTTTCAAATAATATGTCACAACTATTTCGCTTATTATTTTTTTATTCTATAACACTACTATTTATTATACAACACTAGTTGAAGACCATGTGCGTTGTTGCATCAAATTGACTACCATAAATTAAATGTAGTAGCTAAGATAGAAACTAAAAGACCTATGATAAAATATTACAAATATATTTTAACTCAAACAAAAAATTAAGATAAAATAAAGTCAGTATTTAATGTCAATTGTATAAATCACACCAAATATTTTAACCATCTCAATTATGTAGTTGGATAAAGAGAGTATAGAATCAGATATAAAATCTTTTGTAAACTTTGTTGATGATTCATTTTGTTAATATAAATAAGTTTTTGTGTATACCATTTGTCTTGATATATGTCTTTTCTTTCTTCTTATTAATAAAATTATTAACTTGTTAAAAAAAAATAAAAATAAAGAAGCTCTAAATGAAAAATTGTAACATAATAGACTATATTTTCATTTTACAGTCATTTAGTAAAATCTTACGATTTTACAATTCGATTTTTAGACCTTCCACCGATTTTAAGTAAAATCTCGATTTTAACAACTTTGGTTATGATTATTTTCTAGATTGGAGATCGATAAATAATCAAACAGAATATACAATGTGCCAAGATGGAATAAGAAAGACAAAACTATAAAATGTCAAAAGAAAAATAACACCACTTTGCTCTCCAAAGTTTATGGCTAATAAGAAAAATTAACATCAGTTGGTATATTATAATTGATTCCATCAAGAATAATACTATAAGAGGATGAACATTGTAATACTAAAATGTCATCTTACTTTCTTTGTTTAGATTATTTTAATCTATATATACCGTTATACTCTTTCTTATAATTATATCAATAACACATCAATGTGTTAATAACACATCAATATGTTTATTATTCCATTTTCTCTCTCATTATTCTTCTCCTTTTCTATCGTGGTATCAGATCTCATGGTTTTGATCCTCAATATATTAATCAATATGGCAACCCACCTCCAGAATGAAAAAATCCCCTCTTTTTTACCAGAATGGAAAAATCCATTCGCGAACCGGTACCACCGAGAGCTAAGGAGGGTTCGATTTCCATTCCTTAGAATTCATCTTGAGTGCAGCTCAAGCTGAAGAGAGAGAGAGGCTAACAGCCGCTGATCTAGTGGTAAGGCATCGGTTTTTGTTACCGGCATGCAAAGGTGACCTGAATGGGATTGCCCAAAAATCAGCCATCTCCCACCTCCAAATCTGGTTGAAAAACAGACCAGTAGCAACTCAGCTTTTCTGTACGCAGTGCTCCTTTATGAATCCAATCGCAACAAACCTCCATCTCTTATACACCTCAACCGCAGCAAGAAGATCACAAGACTCATGGCCTTGCTTAGCTTGACAAAACTCAGATAGTGTTCGAAAAGAAAGCAGTAAGTCGAACAGAATGAGAAAGTCATGAGAGGAACGATTCATGGAGAATGGTAAACTGCATAAACCTTTTTTTAATGATATGGAATTAATACCAAGGGTTTATTCACCCTAGCTCGTTGAAGTGTGAGGGGCTTTGAAGAGGAAGGGGAAGAAAGATTTTAGCCATTGGAAGATCAAAAGATAGCTTTCTCTCTCTAGAATCTAGAGAAAGAATCTCTCCCCCTTCCTCCAGCCCGACAGAGGTCAAGTTCAATAATTTCTAGGTCCTTTTTGGGTCCAAATATTAACATTGGCAAGACCCCTACCTGTGACTCAATGGGTAACTACTTTTATCACTTCAGCAAGAACTTTCAAATTCCATTCGTGTTAATTGCTTGAATTCTTTTTACACCAAACAATGTATAATAGATATACATATATATATATATACACATATTCAAGTGAGCATCAAATAAATCAATAATAATTTTCTGAGCTGTCAATAGATGAATAGGTCTGATAAACATTTTGACAGGTCACCAATCCAAACTCTGATAAACATTTTGACAGGTCACCAATCCAAACCAATGTACAAAACGGCAATAGTAATTGCTCAGCCATCTCTCTCAGGCTTCCGAGTTTCATGGAATTCAGCTGCAGCTGAAGAAGTATTCTTCATGAAATACACAATTGTAAACCCAACAATATCAACTGCTCTGAGTGCTCTCCGCAATGAATAAAGAAATGAACATAGTGTTTCATCGTTGATGGATGCCAAAGAAACCCAAGATTCAAAGAACCAAGATGCAGCAACAAACTAACCTGAAAAATCGATTACACAGCCTTCGTGGAAAGACTTGCTTGTGGTGTCGCATGACGTGCCACAAATGACTCAACAAGTGGGTTGACGAGATGAGGTGCCTCATCCTTCACTCGCATCAACAAATGATGCAGTTAGATTATATGGGTATCATGTCACAAAAATATTGTAAAGTTTAAAAAGGAATTATGATTTAGGACAGGACACACTTCTATGCACACATTATGCTTGGAATGTAACCAAGTTAGCATTTGAAGCTGGCCAGACTCAGAAGTTTCAGCCTAAGAAGTCAAAATTTCAGAGCCAGTATTATGACAGTAATAAATATATAGCCAATGCTCACCTCGCTGAAGAGGTGTTCCAGAACACACAGTTAAACACATGCATGAGAGAGAGAGAGAGAGAGAGAGAGAGAGACCTGAGGACAATGGCCAACATTAGGGAGGACAACGAAATCTTCTACAGAATCAAATTTGCCAAAGGCTCTTCCAAGCTCAATGGGTTCCCATGGATCCTTGTCACCCCATGCTATCAAAACAGGGCACTGGGATGAAAAGGAACAAGGGTGAATGAGAAGCAAAAATCAGTCATCAAAGGCAAAGTATAACTAGCAAATCGTAATACAAAATAGTAGGGATCAACTTAAGAATATGACCTTCACTTGAGGCAGTAATTCCTCTGGAAGTGGACCCCCTGAATAACAGATGAACTCCAGAAACACATCTGCAGCACCAGGCTCGAGTCCTGGAAGAAGAATGGTCTGAACTAATTCATCTGTCACCTGGGATGTGTCATGGTAACACTGAAATGCAGTCCATTAGCAGCAGCCCACACGGACAAGTATAACTGGACTAGATACGCTAGTTGACGGCAACTTGCAAAGGAAAAAAGTCCAGCAATACTAGTTCCAAGTAAAAAGCTGATCACATTCTGCTTGAGAATGGCTTAGAACAAGATGCATGATTGGCTTGACTGTGTTAGCTCAGATCTTGGAATGCATTTGTGGATGGTAAAGTAACAAGATATAGGTCTAAAATTTGATACAAAACAAATAGCACAAGAGCTGATCTATCAATCCCTCCCTGCTAAGGAGGGAATAGAGAGAGACTCAGGGTTTTACCTTCAGTAGTTCTAGGGTTTTCTTGTTACAAAATCACATCTTTATTTCCTTGGTTTAATTACCGCGATTTAGTTATTATTACTGTTTTTGGTTGCTTGTTATCTCCATAGAGGTCAATTATTTATTTTTATTTTTTAGTTATGTCCCTCTTCAGGTGTCATGATTTGTTAATAAGGTGGGAAAAACTAAACAAAATTCATCTACCAAGGTTTTTTTTTCAATTTTTGGGTAGTTTAAGAGTTATTTTATTACCAGAAAAATTTAGATTTACAATATGCTCAGGACACTAACCTAAAAGAGCCACAAAGCCTAGTCTAAATCATATCAACTTGTGTGAATCGGAAAGACAGATAAACATACCCCCATGAAAGGGTGATATGCGCTCTTCACTAATTACTCACACCCATGTAAATTAGGAAGCTACAAACTAAGCCTAACCAACATAATGTACCACTTACAATCGAAGTGGTTAGTCTTAGTATACATTGACCAAAGGCAACCCAACATTTAAAATTGTAATAAGTTCTTAGAAGCCAAACACCTAACATATCTATAAAGGTTAGAGACCAATTAAAGCCCAGTACAAGAATGAGCTAAATGTGCGGCCTACGACATCAGCCCTCTTCAACATTGTGCCAGCCACCAAGCGATCTGCAGCCGCTCGCCCACAAACCCATCCCATATCTAGCAGCTCATCCACAAACCCATCCCATATCCACAGATCACTTCTTCCCCATCACGAACCAGTCTGCATCTTTTTATTTCATGGGAGCAAGACTAGACACACGAACAGGCCCAGATTTATTCCCCACGGACACCTCAACCGGAAATGACCAATGAGCTTCATGGTTGGCCTACAGCGGCTAACTCAACCATGAAACTAAGGATATAGGGAGCACGACCTAGGAGATTACCATAGGGCCCAGAACTTGTGAATGCTATGTTAACATTGCAGATCAGTATACACATCAACAGACCAGATTCCGGCAGCTAATTCATAAACCTCCAACCAGACCCATTCAACTCCAAGCGATATTCAACTAGAAACCCAATAGCACGCAGTCCAGGTCTATGTTTTGGACTGGAAGACCGAGGCCTGCTGGACAAGGCAAAGCAGTACCATTGACATGAAGCTCAAGAAATGTAAAGGAATGAATACCAGCTCAGAATAAAGCTTGCCTCATCCTACTTGAGGCCTCTCATGAAGAATAGATCTAGAATAGAGTGTTTTTGGAGGTCCACATCCTCCTATTCTACACACCATGGAATATAAACTGCCAGGCCTACCCTTAACGGCAGGGAAGGGGTAAACCAACCAAATGTATAAGCGTCAAGGCTTCGTTTTTTTTTTTTTTTTGCATAATATTTTTACTCATGTTCTAAGAAAATATTTTTTAAAAACATAAGGAAATGTGTTTTCCAAAAAATATTTTATGTTGAAACAAACAGAGCCTAAGAACAAGTTGGAATGGGGATCTTCCCTCAAAAACAAACCGAGCCAAGAATCTATACACACACACTCTAAAATATAGGCAATGTATTCAAGAGAGACTATGGGAGGGAGGGGAAAGATTTGCCATTGAAGCCCATATAGAGTTTTTGCTCTCTAGAATTTAGAGAGAGAAGTTTTGCACTCCCCCATCTGGCAAGATTTTGCAATATAGCTGCCAAAATTTTGGCTGGAAAGCTTTTCAAATTGTGATCTTTGTGCTTTGTGCATGTGGTTTGTTAAAAGTGCTACTGTATTGAGCCTTGTCACCTATTGCTTACAAGAATCTACTTTAGCCATTCTTCATGGGATCTTATTTTGACATCCTCAAGGCCTTAATCTCCCAAATAATTTCAGGAGATGGATACAAGCTTTTGTTACTTCTCCCCATTTCTCCATCTCTACAAATGCAACCCCTGAACGATATTTTCCGGTGCTAAAGGTTTAAGGCAGGATGGCCCTATCTCTCTGTATATATTTCTCCTTGTCATGGAATTCTTTTCAAGGCTCATGAATAAACACATCCAAGAGGGTGATTCCTCGTTTAACCCAGTTGAGAATTTGGTAGAAATAATTCAAAGACTTAATTAGCCTCCTCCTCTTCCATTATATATATAAAAAACAGATTACACCAAGAAAGGAAATTACAATCACAATAATTAAAATTGCAATCACAATAATTCTTAATTATGCTTAAGCAAATATTCTGGATTCTGGAATATTCTGACACTCCCTTTCAAACTGGAGCATAGAGATCAAACATGCCTAGCTTTAAACAGAATTGCTGAAATAGAGAGTAAGACAAAGGTTTAGTGAGTATGTCACCCAACTGAGAATTTGAGTATACAAACGAGATGGTAAGATCCTTCTTAAGAAGGAGATCATGAATAAAATGACAATCTACCTCTATATGTTTTGTTCGTTCATGAAATACAAGATTGCTGGCAATAAAGATAGCAGCTTGATTATTACAATAAATCAACATTGGAGCTAAAATTTTAATGCCAAAATCCTTAAGTAGTGAACGAACCCAAAGCATTTCTACAGTCGTATGAATCATGGCACGATATTCAGCTTCAACACTAAAACGAGCAATAATTGTTTGCTTCTTACTACGTCAAGTTACATGATTAGCACCAACGAAGGTACAATACCTAGAGGTAGATCACTTATCAGACTGACTACCAGCCTAATTTGCATCACTGTATCCAGCTACATCCAATGTGGTGGAAGGTTGATAGAGTAATTTCTGACCTGGAGAACTCTTCAAATACCTCAAGATTCGACATACAACATCAAACTGTGATTGACAAGGAGCATGTATAAACTAATTAACTACACCAACAACATATTTAATATCCGGTTGTGTCACAGTGACGTAAATCAACTTTCTCACAAGACGTTGATGTTGACTAACATCGGAAAAAGGATCATCACTTTTAGAATCAAGACGAACCATAAAATCCATAGAGTATTAGTGGGATGTGACCCCAAGAGTCCAATCTTAGAAAGCAAGTCTAGTACATATTTCCTTTGAGATAGAGATATACCCTGTGAGGACCGAGCAACCTCAATCCCTAAGAAATAACATAAAGCTCCAAGATCTTTTGTATGAAATTGCTTCTCTAGATGTTGCTTCAATTCATAAATACCCTTCTCATCATCCCCAGAGATAATAATATAATCAACATAGACAATAAACATAATAGTACCAGTGGAAGCATGATGTATGAAAACTGATTGGCTAAAACAAAAATCCAAAAGAACTTTACTAAACCGATCAAACCACGCATGTGGGGATTGCTTGGGGCCATACAAAGCTCAATGTAAACGGCAAACAAGATGCTCACTTCCAGAAATAACATACCCAGGTGATTGGTCTATATATACCTCTCTTAATGTAGAAAAACATTTTTAATATCTAGCTGTAACAAAGGCCAGGACTTACTGATTGCCACTGCCAGAAGAATACGGATTGAGTTAAAGCGAGTAATTGGAGAGAAAGTCTCCAAATAATCAACTCCGTATGTCTGTGTATATTCCTTAGCTACCAACTGAGCTTTGAGCAGCTCAATAGATCCATCTAACAAATACTTAATAGTATATACCCATCGACACCCCACTGTCTTCTTCCCAAGTAGAAGAGAAGTAAGATCACATGTATGATTATGATGTAGTGCTCGCATCTCCTCATCCATTGTTGCCTTCCAGCCCGGTGATAATAAAACCTACTTATAAGAGGTAGGAACAGAAATAGAAGACAAAGCACAAACAAAGGATCATAGACGAGGTAATGTACGATGGTAAGAAATGAAGTTAGCAATAGGATGTTTAGTATAAGTCCGTTTATCTCATCGTATGGCAATAGGAAGATCATCAATGGAAGGTGTAGGGTCAGGCTCAAGAGATACAGTGTTATGACCTTCAGAGGTTTTTGGAAAAACCGTGACAGGTAACTCAAGTTACTCAAAATTCACAGGTGCAGAGTTGACTGTGCTAGTGGAGCGGTAGGACAAGAATGACGTTGATACACTTGCAAAGGAGGAGATCCCTGTAATAAAGGCAAGCTAGGACTAGAAGAAGAACAGGATCATGCAAGGTAGTAGTTGACTCTCCCTCTTGAGAGGAAGGAGAAATCTCCCCCTCGGGAGCAAAATAAGAAGTAGACTAAAAAAAAAGTAACATCAGCACTCACAAAGATTTGGTGAGAAGGAAGATGATAACAACAATAACCTTTTTGAGGGCAAGAATAGCTAAGAAAAATGCATTGTCTGACACGAGGGGAGAGTTTATCCAAACCTGGGTTGAGGTTATGAACGAACGCAACACACTCAAAGGTATAAGGAGTATGGGAAAATAAGAACGTTAAGGGATAAAGAAGAGAAAAGGAGGACTGATTACCAAGGGAAACAGATGGAACCCGATTAATAAGATAATAAGCAGTCAAAACAGCCGCACCCGAACCCCAATACTGTTTGGGAACATTCATATTAAAATACAAGGTACAAGCCACATCTAACAAATGACGATGTTTGCGTTCAGCAACACCGTTTTGTTGGGAGGTGTGAACATAAGTAGTCTGATGAATAATTCCCCGTTCAAAACAAAAGGTACCCATGATAGATTTAGTGTATTCCAAGGCATTATCATAACGAAGAATTTTGATGTGTTTGTCAAACTAAGTAAGAATTTCATTGTAAAAACGCAAAACAACGGCAAGTAATTCAGAACGATTTTTCATTAGAAATAGCCAAGTCATTCGAAAGTAATCATCCACAAAAATAATTAAAAAAATACCAATATTCATTAAATATTGAAACCCGTGAAGGACCCCAAATGTCAAAGGTCCGTATGGACTACATCAAAAGGTTTAGACTGACGATTACTATGACTAGAAAAGGAACTACAGTGATAGTTGCCAAGCTGGTAAGCTTCACACTCAAGATTCGAAACAGACTCTAAACTGGGAACTGCTAACTTGAGCCGAGCCAAGGATGGATGACCTAGGTGATAGTGTCATTGAAAAGGAGAAACAGTGGTACTTAAAACATAATGAGAAATAGAAAAATTGGCAGGATCCAAATAGTAAAGTCCATTTCGCTCACATCCTGAACCAATCGTCCCTTGCGTCCTGAGATCCTGAAATACACAAGAAGAATTATAGAGCAGTTCAATGCTTTAGTGAGTTGACTAAAAAACAATAAGTTAAAAGGAAACCTAGGAACATAAAGACTCGAGTGTAGGGAAAAGGAGGGGAAAGGCTAAAGTAGTCCTTTACTAGCGACAGACCAGTAGGACCCATCAGCTAAAGTGATAACGATGTGTAGTCTGAGCCAAATTAGAAAATAAAGATGGGTTACCTGAGACATGGATCTAGCTCCGGAGTCAATGACCCACTGGGGAGCGGAAGTAGTAAAGCAAGCAATACTATCTGAATAAACCAGCATAGCAGTGGAACTAGAGGAGCAAGAAATACAGAGAGCTTGCACAGTAGTATCTAACTTAGCTATAGAGAAGGGATTCTGTGAAGCAGAATAGGATACTGATGGTTCGCTCGAGCTAGCAACACTAGTACAAGAATTAAGTCCCATGGATTCCACAGCAACATGATAGGTATGCTCAGGGCGACCATATTTTTTCCAACAATATGGCTCTGTATGATTAGTACTACCACAATGATCACGTCTTTGTACCTCTCCCAGAGCCTCGAGAACCACCACAAGAATTACAACCATCAAGAGAACCACCACAAGAACTACGACTACCATGAGAACCACCACGAGAACTGCCTCGTCCACCAACCAAAGCAATAGAATCAGAACCACCAAAAGAGGGAGGTATTGTTCGAGAATGATGACCTAATAAAGAACGATGCAATCAAGAATATGCATTAGTCACGGAAGGAAGGGTCTCACCAGCCAGAAGATGATCACGATAGCCACGAAGATTATCATAAAGACCAACCAGAAGTAAAAAAGTCATGAGTTCCTCCCATTGTTTCATCATATCAGCCTTAGTCTCTGGAAAAAGGACGAAACTATAACCAATGTGATCAGCCTTATTAGTCTTAAGAGTGCTGTAATACTCAGAAAGAGATCGACCATTCTGTTAAAATGAAAAGAGCCACTCATAAGCTTTAAAAATTTTAGAAACATTGCTCTGCTGAAAGAAGGAGTTAGATAAGGAGTCCTAAATTGCCTTTGACGTATCACATAGTGACACCGTGTGCAACACGCCACTATTTATAATTAACAAACTACAAATCTGGAGGCATGTCAGTAATGAAGTGTTCCATTTGTCAGCCTATAAGAAAAATCCGTACAGCATGAGACCATATCATATAATTTCTTCCATTCAACTTTTTACTAGAAACTGATCTGGGAAGACTTTCAGGTGGAATAACAAGTACGGTTGGAACCGGAACCAAATCAGAGACTGTCTTAGAAGGTTCATTAGCCATCGCCAACAAATATACACCAAACAGACCAAATATGAATTCCCAAATAGTAGGAAGCAACACAACTTATCACAAAAAATAGTAGACCTAGTACAGTTGAGATCAAAATCAGTCAACTGAGAAGAATAGATCGAATGACCAGATCAACTAAAAATCAGACCACCAAACAGATCGATGAAGGGTCCAATGGAGAAATCTAAAGAAGATCAATAGCGAGTAGTGACAATCATCAATCCTCAGTAGCACCGGTCAGAGAAAGACAACAAAGAAACAAAGCATCGGTCGAGTAGTGACGAGCAATAACCTCAATAGCATCGATCAGTGAGAGACGATCAAACATTAGTGGCAATGATCAAATTTCCAAACCGAGAGAAGCATTGATTAACGATCAGGATCAAAAACCATGAATGTCAAATCGATGCCTATTGCAACACCAACATCAAGCGAACATTAGATCGACCATGAGAAATCCGACAGTGGAGAACTCAGGCGAGAGCTGACAATGGATAAGTCAGGCGCGTCGACAAACTTTAGGCCACGGTAGTCGATGGGCCTTCACCGACGGGAGTCGCTGAAAAGAGATGAGCTGTGTAGTGAGATTGTCGGTCACCGATAATCGCTGATGGTCGGAGATTGATCGGAGGTACTCCGATGATGAGCACTGCAACGTTTTTCTTTTTTGTAAAATTTCCTACTTTGCTCTGATACCAAGTTGAGAATTTGGTAGAAACAATTCAGAGACTTAATTAACCTCCTCCATTGTCATTATATTTATAATAAACAGATTACACCAAAAAAGGAAATTACAATCACAATAATTAAAATTACAATCACAATAATTCTTAATTATGCTTAAGCAAATATTCTGGATTCTGAAATATTCTGACACACCCATAATGTTCTAATCCTACTATTAGTCATATTTGTTTTGCAGATGATTTATTCACTCTTTGTTACCCCAATGAGGCCTCTTTCATTGTTGTTTGTCACTCTCTTTTGGAATTTCATAAATTCTCTACTCTTTAGCCGAACAATGCTAAAAGTAAAATATACATTGCAAGGGTGTAGCATTCTAGCAAAGTTCATCTTAATTCCCTAATGGGCTTCCACCTGAGGGATCTTCCGATTAAATACCTGGGAGTGCCTCTCATCTCTTCTATACTGAACTTTGAAGACTGCAAGGAACTTATCGACAAGATCTTGGTCAGAGTTAAGAGTTGGTCTAAATCTCTTTCCTATGCTGGACAACCTCAGCCAATTAAAGCTACACTCGTTAACACTCAAATTTGTTAGTCTTCATTTTATATTGCCCAAAAAAGTTTATTCTACTACTAAGCAAATTCTTCAAAGACTCTTATGGTCGGGCACAGAGCTGAAGCAAACAGGTAGCAAAGTTGCTTGGGATGAAGTTTGCTGTCCTAAAAAATGAAGGCAACTTTGGTATCAAGAGGCTTGAAGACTATAATCAAGCTGCTATGATGAAGCATATTTGGTCAATTTGCCCTTAGAAAGATTCTCTGTGGGTTTCCTGGTACTCTAAGCATCTAACAAAAGGTAGGTGTTTTTGGGAAATTAAAATTCCATCTGATTGTTATCAAACACGGTGTAAAATTCTTCAGTTAAGAAAGCTGCTATTTCCATCTCCAGGTACAAAATTGGTAATGGAAGCTCTGTCTTCCTATGGGTCTCTAATTAGCACCCTTTGGGCCTCCTAATTCCTAAAAAAGGAAGTAGAGTGGAGTTACCCACGATGTGGGCATCGCTGTTGAAGCAAAAGTCTCTCCTATTATCTTAAATAGACAATGGTCTTGGCCTTATCGATCTACCTGAGAGCTCAGAGAAATTATTGTTCTTAATCCCCCCCTAAAAAAAAATTCCTCAATTTGTAAGGATGATGATAAATTCAATTGGACAGCATCTAAGGGCAAATTTTACAAACACTTCGGATATTTGGAATGCTATAAGACCCGACAGCACCAAGTACCATGGCATCATCTTCTTTCATTTCCTAAGCATATTCCAAGACATAACTTCGTCCTTTGACCAGCAATCAAAGGTAAACTCAGTACGAAGGATAAGCTTACTTCCTATGGTATTGTAGGTGACCCTAATTGTGTCCTTTGTGGGCAAGATATTGCAAGCCAGGAGCACCTTTTCTTTTTGTGCCCTTACTCTATGAACATTTAGAATACCATACCCCAATTATGTGAGATATCTAAGCTCTGGCAACCTTGGAATGAAGAAATTGAATGGATCATAGGTAAATTCAATGGTAAGAGAATTCCTAGTATTGTTTGTAAGATTACTTGGGCGGCTAAGGTTTATCACATTTGGATTGAAAGGAATATAAGAGTTTTCAAAGGTTTATCATCTCCAGTTGATAGCAAAGTCAATGCTATCATTAAGGCTATCAAGCATGAGGTTAGGTTGAAGGTAACTCAGTTTCAGTGTCTTAAAACTTCAGTTGACACTAAAAAAATATGCCTGAACTAGGAGATCCCATGTAATGTATAGTCTTATATATAGACATTCTTCTGTATTCCAGGGGTATGCCCTTATGATTTTGTAATCTTTTTCCAGTTTAATCCAAATTCTCTTGCTTACCAAATAAATAAATAAATAAAAAGATTATGTTTTGGGTATTTTTAGTTAGTAGCATATTCTGGATTATTCGAGTTTCCTTTTGTATTCAAAACCTTAGTTGTACATTCAATATGAGGGAGAAGGAGATTTCATTATCTCCCAGTTCATTAATCCTTTTTCCAACTATTCACAACATTTTTATGCTTCTGTTAATAACATTTAACATCATTAACATTGTGGCCTATAAATAGCTACTTCCAAGGTGCCGTAGAGATACCTGACAAAGAATACTCCGCACGGACTCTGAAGTGGCAACAGATTTGTAAAAAAATTTGCCAAGTGCAGTATTCCTGACAAGAAAGTGCAAGCATCTTATATCCTAATTGACAAATTTACCCCTTTGGATTATGTAAAGAGAAAAAAATTAATACTCAAATTTACCTCAGCAAACTCTGCAATGATTTTATCAGAGGTCTGCCATACCATGGTTGCTTCTTAATATGAAGCATTCGAAGAGAGACATTTAAAATTATAATGCCTCGACAGACTTCAGGCTCCATGACTGCTGCCTGAAGGCCAACAACTCCTACACGAAAGCCATAATGATCTTCTAATAGGCACAACAAGTTTAGTCTTATCTTTGTAAATTTGAAGGAATGCAAAATCTGAAGGGATCTTTCCTTTTTTTTTTTCCCTCACTTCTCAACAAGCAATTGAAATCAGGAAAACGAATACCAATACAATTGATGAGTCATTTGACATAAAAGAGTAGGAGAAATCAAGTTAAGCAAAAATGGTGTATCAACCATTTGTCCAGAAGGGAACTTGCCTGCATAATAGATAAGTGATTTTGATGATAGCAATATTAATTAAATCACGCATTTTTTACAGCTACTTGAAGAAAAACAGAGAGGAAAACTGTGTTGTCTTATTTTTCATATATCTTTTGTAATAGCCCAAGGGCTTTTATATGTACATAATGATTACATCTACTAAATTTAAACACCTAAAAATTAGCCTAAAACCAATCCCTTAGAATCGGAAATAAAACAGAAAAGGCAAATTGAGAGATTAGGATCTGAAAAGAATCAAATCCTTATCTCTGTATTTTAAACAAATATTATTGAAATAAAAGAAAATTATGACTCCTAAAACTTATGGATTTAATTCAGACTTTCTATACTCCCCCTCAAGCAAGGAATAGATGTTAATAATTCCAAGCTTGGATGTTAGTTCTTCAAACTTCACTCTTGGAAGAGCTTTCATCAGAATATCGGCCACTTGAAGATCTGTAAGAGCATGAATCAAGTTCAAAATTCCTTCTTCAATCTTTTATTTAATGAAGTGTCGATCTAACCCCACATGCTTAGTTCGATCATGATAAACAGGATTTTTTGCAATACTGATGGCAACTTGATTGTCGCAAAACACCTTCAGAGTCTCCTTGGTTGGAATCTTTAACTCCTTAAGTAGTCTTCTCAACCACATTCCTTCACATATGCCCTGAGCTAAAGCTCGAATTCTACCTCGGCACTACTCCTTGTGACAACAGATTGTTTCTTACTATTCCATGTGACAAGGTTTTCCCAAACATAGGTATAATAGCCAGTTGTTAATCTTCTATCAGTAACTGAACAGTCTGAACCTACCCTATCTGCATCTGCGAAGACCTCCACTTCCTGATTTGTTCCTTTTCGAAAAAATATACCCTTCCTAGGAGTTATTTTTACATACCGAAGGATTCTGTATACAACTTCGAGATGATCTTCATTAGGCTTGTTCATGAATTGACTGACCACACTACGAAACCAATGTTAGGTCTTGTGTGTAATTGGTAAATGAGTTTTCCAACAAGACACTAGTATCTCCCTGTGTCAACTAGCGGACTATCTTCCTTGAGACCAATTTTACAATCAGAGTCCATGGGAGTGTCGGCAGGTTTGCATTCGAGCATGCTTGTTTCCTTAAGCAAGTCCAAAACATATTTGCATTGAGATATCACAATTCCTTTCTTTGAGCGAGCTATTTCCATGCCTAAATTTATCTTAAATTTCCTAGGTCTTTGATTTCAAATTCCTTGGCCAAAACTTCCTTTAAATTGACTATTTCCTCTGCAAAATCCCCAGTTACAATAATGTCGTCAACATACACAATGAGAGTAGCAATTCTTCCATCCATAGAGAACTTGGTGAACAACATGTGGTCCGATTGCCCCTGAGAATACCCATGTTTCTTTACTACCATGGTGAAGCTATCAAACCATGCTCGAGGAGATTGTTTGAGTCCATATAAGGACTTCCTAAGTTTGTAAACTTTGTTTATGTTGGTTTTTGTCTCAAAGCCAGGAGGAATTTCCGTATACACTTCATCTTCTAGATCAACATTGAGGAATGCCTTTTTGATGTCTAGTTGATTGAGAGGCAAGTCTTGATTTGCTGCTAAGGATAGGAGAACACGAATTGTATTAAGCTTGGCTACAGGAGCAAACGTCTCTTGGTAATCTATGCCTAATGTTTGGGTGAATCCTTTAGCAACCAGACATGCTTTGTAGTGATCTATACTTCCATCTGGTTTGTGTTTGATTGTAAATATCCACTTACAGCCAACTGGGCGATTTCCTCTTGGCAAGTCTGCTAGTTCCCAAGTGCCATTCTTCTATAATGCCCTAATTTCCTCTCCAATGACGATTCTCCATTTTGATTTTCCTTAATGCATCATAAATGTTTTGTGGAATTTCAATATTGGATAGATTAATAGCAAATGCCTTATATTCTGGAGATAGGAGCTTATACGACACAAAGTTACAAATTGGATGTTTAGTACATTCTCAAACACATTTTCTTATTGCAATAGGAACATCAAGATCATTATAACTGGTAGTGCCGTTATCATAAGAATTGTTACCTGGGCAATCTGAAATTGGAGAGGAATCGTGGCTTGTCTAAGGAAGAATTATATTCTCCATCTCCTCATGGGGTCTGTTCCTCCTTGTATAAACTTGTAACTCATTATTATTTGTAAGTTAAGTGTGTATAGGAGGGACAAGGTTCTGGTGTTCGGGATTAGGTAGACTCAATTGGGTGTTAGTTTCAGGTGGGTTAATCTTAGGTTCAGACCTAGTTGTGGTGACTCCAGGTTTTGGAGGGTTAAATGTGCCTATCCAAAAATTGCATTCTTGTGAGCTCTCCCCCTGAATGGGATTTTTGGGGCAATAGGCTTGATTTTCAAAATATGGTACATCCATTGAGATATAGAATTTTCTAGCTGTGGGTGAGTAACATTTGTAGCCTTTTTTGGTTGGAGAGTATCCAAGGAATATACATTTGATGGTTCTCGGGTCAAGTTTGCTTTGGCTTGAGGAATGGTTATGGACAAAAGCTATACAGCCAAACACTTTTATGGGTAGGGATGAAATAATCTGGGTAGTAGGATAACATTGAAGGAGAGAGTTTGACACAGGGTGTGGAATTTCAGCACCTTAGATGGCATTCTATTGATGAGATATGTGACTGTGAGAACACCCTCATCCCAAAATTGGTTAGGAATATGTGTAGTGAACATAATTGATCTAGCTACATCAAGTAGGTGTCTATTTTTCCTTTTTGCCACCCCATTTTGTTGCGGTGTGTCAACATAGGAACTTTGATGTATAATCCCATGGACAATAAATTGTAGGTTAACTTTGGAACCAAAAGAACTGACTTTAGAACCAAATTTTTAGTAACAAAGATGGTTCCTATTCCAGCCACTTTTGATACCGATCCATCAGCAATCTGCACCCTATAATTTCCAGAACAAGGATTAAAAGTGTGAAATAAAGTAGAATTACCAGTCATGTGATTAGAAGCACCAAAATCTACAATCCAAGGGCTATTTTTCTTCAATTTAGAGCTCAAAGCTATGGAAAAATTACCTTGTTGTTCCATTGTAGCAGCACTTATAGTTTCGGGTGGGGAGTGGCTTTGTTCGTTGATCAGTTCCTGGAGTAGTTCAAGCTGTTCCTTGCTGAATAACGAACTTGTAGATTGCTCTTCTCCAGAAATCATTAGACCATGACTTTCATTGGAAACTTGCTTTCCATGATTACCAGCCTTTGGTTTCCAGTCAGCAGGCTTCTCATGCAATTTCCAGCAATTGTCTTTTGTGTGTCAAAGTTTCCAGCAATGCTTGCACCAAGGTCTACCATTTCTACATTGTTGGTTTCCATCACAAGGATTATTGGACCCAGGGGCAGTAAGGGCAGAAGCTTCCGCATTGGGGTTTGGTAGTCCTTGATTCCCCATCATAACTTTCTTCCAGTTTTCTTTTTGTCTAACCTCAGAGAAGGCTTCTCGAATTGAAGGAAGAGGTTTAATACCAAATATTCTTCCTCTCACTTCATCTAAATTTTTATTGAGGCCAAACAAGAATTTGAAGATCCTCTCTTTCTCAACTATCTTCTTGTACTTGGTATTGCATTCCGAACAACCAAATTTTTCATTATCAAAGAGATCCAACTGCTGCCAATATCGATTCAGTGTGTTAAAATATTGAGTGTCCGTTAGTTCTCCTTGTCTTAGATCATTCAGGAGATCTTTTATCTCAAAGATTTCAGAGGTATTCTCATTGTCGGAATATGTTTCCTTGGCAGTGTTCCAAATCTCCTCGGCTGTCTCGTAGAACATAAACTCCTCACAGATTTCTTTGGTCATGGAATTGAGTAACCAAGACATTACCATGCTGTTCTCAGTTTTTCAGGTCGTGTATTTCGGATCTTCTGGTGATGGTGCCTTGGCAACTCCTGTAAGATAATCATCTTTCCCTTTGCCGCAGAAAAATAGCATCACAGATTGTGACCATTGCAAGTAGTTTTTATCGGAGAGCTTGTAACCAGTAATTGGTAAAATCAAAGTTTCTGGATTGCTGGAAGTTGTATCCCCTTGAACAAATGACACCTTAAATGTCAGGTGTGGCCATTCTGTATTTTACCATGCGATAAACAATGGATTGAAGAGGAGAATCAATGATAAAGCTTCTGACGATGAAGGATTCGATTGCTGGCGAAGAAGGTTTCAACGACAGTGATGAGAGTCGACTACGAGTGAGGGCGAGAGTCGACTATGAGCGAGAGCAAGAGCGACAAGGGCTTCAAATGGCGAGAGCCATTAACTTCGTTAGTTGAGACACCAGCAACGACGAATGATACCGCTGGCTGCGATATGTTGACTTTGATTGAAGGCAGGCAATAGCGCAGGAACACCGAAAGAAGGAAATCGATGTTGCTGTGATTGCTTAAGGTTTTGATCAAAGTTGTTAAAATCGAGATTTTACTTAAAATCGGTTGAGGGCCTAAAAATCGAATCGTAAAATCGAATCACAAAATTGTAAGATTTTATCAAATACCTATAAATTGAAAATATAATCTATTATGGTACAATTTTTTGTTTAGAACTTTCATTTTTTTTGATAAGTTAATAATTTTATTAATAAGAGAAAAGAAAAGACATGTATCAAGAAAATGACATACACAAAAATTTACTCATATTAACAAAATGAATCCTCAACAAAGTTTACAAAAGATTTTATATCTAATTCTATACTCCCTGTACCTAACTATATAATTGAGACAGTTAAAATGTTTGGTGCGATTTATACAATTAACATTAAAATACTGACTTCATTTTATCTTAATTTTTTATTTGAGTATATTTGTAATATTTTGTCATAAGTTTCTTGGTTTCCATCCTAACTATTACATTTAGTGTAGTATCCTCAGTTAGTGTAGTATATTAAATAATAATGTTATAGAAAAAAAAAATAAGAAGGGAAATAATTGTGGGATATTGCTTGAAAAAAACATAAAAATCTATTTTATTTGACAAAATTACACAAAAATCACTTAATTTTTAAATCAGTAAAATCGCCTATAAAATCAAAATTTTACTAATTTTACATCCCAAAATCAAGATTTTACCTATTTTGCTTCAATTAAGATTTTACATAAAATCGAACAAGTTTTTCCATTCTAACATCGTAAAATTGTAAGAATTTAACAACATAGGTTTCGACTATGAAGTCGACAACACTAGCTATAGAGTAACGAGTCAGTAGCGTTGACGAGATGAGATGGGTGGGGTTCTTGGAATGATTTAAGAACCAAAGGAGAAGCAAAGATAAGAAATCTGTTTTGATACCATTAAGAAAAACAGAGAGGAGAACTCTGTTGTCTTATTTGTCATATACCTTTGTAATCGCCCAAGGGCTTTTATATACACAAAATGACTATATTTTCTAAATTTAAACTCCTAAAAATTAGCCTGCAACCAATCCCTTAGAATCGGAAATAAAATAGAGAAGTTAAATTGAGAGATTACGATCGGGAAAGAATCAAATCCTTATCTCTTTATTTAAAACAAAAATTAATAAAATAAAAGAAAATTATGATTCCTAAAATTTATAGATTTAATAAACTTTCTACAGTAATATTAGTCAATTCGTTTAAAAAACAAAAATAAAATAAATAAATAAAAACTCAAGCAAAACACAAGATGGCATGGATTGTGCATCGGCTCTTCTCCAAAGGGTGCCCAAACATCTAGACCAAACATAAAGACGAAGGTCTCTCAATATAGCAATAACAATGAGGAGACTTTTTTCATTTTAATGAAAATCCAAGGTAAGCCAAAAATAATAGCTCTATTAATTGTGTGGCATAATTATCATAGATTCAGATATATGTTATATATATAACATTCAGCATTGGAAATTCCCCATATGGACGCTATCAGATGGGGTGAATTCCATAATAGACACCTGTTGGCATACAATGCGTTGCAAACTCGTGCTATTGCTCATACATCTAAAAGCAACAAGAAGAAGACTGGCAGACATAATCCAAGCCTATGCCATAGACAACTACCATAATTAGAAAGACATCCAGCAAAAGGTATGAATACAACAATAAATCCAAAAAAAAAAAAAAAGAACACCACTGCCATTAAAACAAAATAATGATGAAAATTCAATAAAGATTAAATATTTATCAAAAATGTGAACAATTGTTTCCTGACCAAACAATGTAATTCAGAAACTCCATTGCAAACTTGGACTCGTATTAGTATTACTCATAAAGCTCAGGATTTAATATTTTATACATAGGCATCTTGAATAGGGTAAACAATGTACCGGACAACACTTTTGATCAAAGTAATGCTT
This sequence comes from Pouteria glomerata, assembly GCA_035590655.1. Lineage (NCBI taxonomy): Eukaryota > Viridiplantae > Streptophyta > Magnoliopsida > Ericales > Sapotaceae > Pouteria > Pouteria glomerata. Next base: position 11,813,154 of record JAVXUM010000011.1, on the reverse strand, counting down.
CTTCCTTTTGACATATAACCTTGTTTCACCACGACAATTTTCTTTGAAATTTATCAATAATACCAAACTCGCGTGGCCTTGAATATTGCTCCCAAGGGAAACCAACTGTGAAGAAGGTAACTTCCTAATCTTGCAACCCAAGATACTTGCCAGAAGTCTGCACCTCCCCCACTGCTATCAGCTCAGATTTACCCAAATTAACTCTTAAGGCAAACGCTATCTCAAAACAAAGTAAGATACATCTCAAGTGGCCCAACTGGATCTCCTCAGCACCGTAAAATATAATAGAGTCATCAGGAAACAGTAAATGGGAGATTTCCAGATTGCTACTACTTCCACCACCCACTCCAAAGCCTTCAATCACTCCAACACAGCTACCTTGTTACACATCCTTCCTAGTGCCTCCATCACCAGTATTAATAAAAATGGGGATAAAGGATCCCCTTGCCGCAGACCTTTGGTAGAACAAAAAGATCTTGTAGGTGTACTGTTAATAATAACTGAGTAACTTCACCATAGCAATGCACCTCTTTGTCCATTTCCTCCATCTAACCCCAAACCCATATGCTCCAACGTACAAGACAAGAAGTTCCAGCTAACATGGTCAAATGCTTTCTCTATATACGCTTTACACACAAGGCTACGATCTCCAATCTTGAGTCATCTACCAGTTCATTGGCCAACAAGGATGCATCCAGGATTCGTTGACAATCCCGCGATGATATTTTTCAGACTAATTGTGAGGACCTTTGCTATGAGTTTATACGATCATCCCATCAAACTGATCAGTCTAAAATCCATGATGAACTATTGTCTTGTGCACCTCCCTTTTTCGGAATAAGGACTAGGTACATAGCATTAATACTTTTGACAAACTTCCATTGTCATGGAACTCTCTAAACACTTCTATGATATCTTCCTTAATCACATCCATTTGGCGCTGGCGCCTTGTCTCCTATTCATATTCTTCAACTTATCCAACCTCAGTGTCCTAACTCCTTTTAAAAAGGGTAAAATAGAATCTTGTTATGCCCTCCTTGATATCTTCCTCCTTGTCCAGCCCTCTGCCATCAATGGTTATCTAGGAAATATTGTTAACTCTCCTATGACAATTGGGCCAACCTGTGAAAAACATTAATATTCTTGTCTTCTTCCATAAGCCATAATGACCTAAATTTTTGGCCCCACTTTATCTTCTCCAATTTGGCCATTTTGCCAAATTCAAATTTCATAGCTTCCCTTGTCTCTCTCTTTTCTGTTGAAAATTCCTCCATTTCTTCCCCCAAATCTAGACCTCTAACTCCTTCCATTAAAAGATTAGTTTTGTTGCCAATATTACCAAATTCATTATTATTCAATCTGGTCAAATCCTTTTTCCCACTTTTTCAACTTTTGTGAGAAGATGTAGCTAACTTTTCCCTTTACCTAATAGCTACCCCACCATGCCAACACCTCTCCTTAAAGTCCTTTGTCAACAGCCACATGTTCTCAAACTTAAAAGGAGAAATGCCCCTTCTGATAGCACCACAGTCTAGCGGGATGGGGTGATGGTCTGAGGCCACCATAGGCAATACCCTCTAATTAACCCTTTAGTAGTGCTCCTCCCAACTTCCTAGCATATGAAACCTATCAACCCTGGATCTACTATACGAGTTAGACAACGTACATTTTCCTCCCACCACAGTCATATCCACGAAGCCTAGCTCCTCAATGCATTCATAAATAACCTCATACACCTAGTTACATCCTCTCTTTCCCACCTTTCATTAATGAACCAAGTCATGCTGAAACTCCTCTCACACACCATGGGTGATCCCATCTATAGGCCATACTATTCAATTATTCCCTAGACGTTCTTCTGCTAACATTGGAGTTTGGACCATTCAAACCTGTGAATATCCATCTAAAATCACCTTCATAATTCCTAAAACCCCCATAAATAGAAAAACTCCCCATCACAAAATCTTCCAACTTATATCCATATTAACATAATACGCCCACGGCACCCACAATAGGTAATGCCAACCACTTCCTCCACTTTCCTCCCTATACACTTCTAATCACCTTATCCAATCTAGGCTCTTCTAAGCACACTAGATTAGCCTACCATCTTTCAATATGGCTTTAATTGTAGCACTCTTCTTCCTCCCCCCAGTTCAGGCCCTTCACCTGCCAACTCACTATCTTTAACTTCATCTATCTAAATTGCACATTGTCCCCCCTGTCCTGCCCTAAACCTAACCCCCATGTCCCCCAGTTTTCATAATTCACTGTCCATTCCAGATTTGTCAAGTCTTCTCTCCCCTTGACCCCATTCTGTTTACACCTATTATTGTGCAAAGTTATAGACAACCATTGTTCCTATATGGATCAAAACCATTTAAATATCTTCTCCTCCATAGATTCACAAGAAACACCCAACATTCTTTTGAAAGACATCACCTTCCTCAATACCCACTCTGAAATCAGTTTTATCTCCTCCCTACGCTCACCTAGCAAACACTCCGTTGCCCCCTAGTTTTCATCTCCCACTAGTGACAAACACTCATGTGGCATGCAGTGTGAGGCAGTCCAAGGGACCCAATTGTCCCCTCCCCCTATGTCCCTGACGTTGCTCACCTCCTCCTTATAGCCATTGCTATCACCCCCACTACGTTCTCCATGCCCCCTTTTGAGAACACTTCCCAATGCACCATTGCGCTTTCTCGCCTTCCAAATCACCAAAGCCCCCAAAGCTCCCCAATCCAAGTTGACATCTCCAACAAAAGCATAGTGTTCAAGAAGAGGCAAGATAGAGGAGACGGAGCCAGAAGAGGGAATTTCGATTTAGTACCTAGGGTTTTAATTGATGGACCAAGACCAACATCTCCTCTTAAAAACCCTCATAAAATTATCTATATGATTTAGCCCTTCCTTCATCTACACCCAATTTAAATTCATTTGCCCATCTTCAAAGCTTGTCCAGGCCCTACTTCCCTAAGTGGTCCAATCAAGCCTAGATTGGCTCCCCTACAAAAGAATCTAGAACCCTGCAACTACTAACAAGACCCATCTCCTTTTGACCTTAGACACACCCAAATCCAACCTCAAAAAAGATCTCCCTTGTCAAGTGCCCCCATGCTAATGGGTAGGATTCAAAAGCTTCCCCCCAATAACATCTCCACACACCTAGCTCTCAGTTAGCATATGCGTCTTAGCAATCATATTCTCTAGCGTCAATGTTGATGCCTTGTGAATTCAACCAGGATTCTTGAAAACGAAGGGTCGCAATTCCACCCGCAACGAAACTTCGTAACAGTTTTCTCCAAAATTAATACCGACACTGAGACCCCTCATCTGTTGCCGCTAACTCTCAACCGAGCCCACCCCATTCTCTCTCTCACCATGGTTGCCCTATCCACCTCGACCAAGAACCACAAATCTTACCAACGCCCTTGAACACCTCTTCAGACCATAAATGAATTGGCAACCCTATCACTCTTATCCAAACACTCCTGTGTTCCCAACCCTTTCTATCATAGCATCCCCATGGATGCCATCGACCAAGCAATGATGTTACCCCTTACAACCTTCGCCCACTAGGCCAAGCTTTTTCAACAAGCTCCTTTAACGAAAATGTGAAAAGGAAAGTATTTTCCCCTGCTTCTTTCACCTCAACTCCACTAAGAACCTTCCAAACTCTTTCCACCCAAGCTTGGAGTATTTCTTCCTTGCTCCCTTCCTCAAATTTTCGCAATATAGACTGCTCCATATTCCTGTAGCAGTGCTCCATCGCCTTACCATCAGTATGTAAGCGTTGATCGTTGCCTTTGGTCATCAATCCAAAACCCTACCTCCACCCATTTGGGGAGTGATGCCGCTTGAGTGTAAGAGATTCTGTGGTTGCTTGCATCTTTGACTTCCCTTTGTAGGTCGAACTACGATAGGATCTTCGTCAAGAATATCCAACCTTCTCCTTCAACTAATGCTGGTATCGTCACCCAAGAATGACCCATTAGCCTAAACAAATGGAGCTCCAACACCTTGATTCCCTGATTGCAAACTCTAGAGCATAGCAATGTTTCATTCACTCGCCTCAACATCCCTGTTTGCCCATCCTTCCCACCTTCATGATCGACCTCCTCTCCTCTTCATAGATAAGGATACCCCTTTCATAGCTTAAAACTCAGTCGATGATGTGAAATCCATCTTCTTCCCTGTGTGCAATGTTTATTGTGACCGACCCACAGTAGAACATTTTCCTCATCTACTTGTTTTTTTTTTCTAAACAGAAATATATGGCCTTTACATTCCATCAATCTTTTGCAATCAAATAACAAAGATCAATTATCTATATGAATAACCAGGGACTAAACTCACAGAATTGAGATTGCTAAAAGGTGATCACCTCCAATAGAATTGCACACGAAGAATGCTTTGTCTTTAACCACATCAACACAAAACTCGTTTAGCTGAGAAGCCCATGTCTCAAATGTGTAAAAGGAGCCAACTCCAAAGCCACGAGGATCTGGTTTGCTTGAATAACCATAGCCAATAAGATCGATGGAGAATACCCTGTGGGTATGTGCAAGAACTGGAATATTTTTCCTCCAATGATCACTGTTAGAAAAGATGAGCAAGGCATTTTCAATAATCAATTGCTAATATGTTGTGAAACAGCATGTCCCAACTTGCAGATTTAGCATGCAGATGTAAAAGAATGAGGTGGTCAAAAAATTAAACCTTTCAAGTTCCAACAAAACCCAGCCACAATAAAATATGCAAGTGGTCCATCATGCTGTCAACACCTTCAGCAACTTGACCTTCAGCAACTTGATAGAAAGGTCAAGTTACATGGCTTTATTTAGACTTCATGCTACGCATAATTCTTTTAGGACTTTGGTTCCTACAGTGCAACTCAGATGTAAATCTGATCTAAACAATCATAAAAACGGGCACTAGAGCTGAAAACTAGATCATACACGGCTTCAATTGGCACAGTATTGAAATTATGACAAAATCCAATTTTTGCATCTTGTGTAATTTTACTTGTCTAGGAGTTCTTTGTGGCCTGCACCCCAATAACCAACATGAGCTCTGATTTTGATTTTCACAATCAGCAACAATATTCATCCTATTAGGTATGTTGGGATCAAAGAAAGAAAGGTTATTTTCTCTATATCATGATACAATTTGCAATTTTTTACACATTACAAAAGTAAAAGAATAGCATAAGTTAATCGGCAAATATTGCAGGGACATAAAAAAATGCAGTTTAACAATTAGATAAACTAACACTTTCCAGAGCTCTTTGAACTCTGAAAAACTTGTAAAACTCCTGTCACTTCTCTTACAAAGAAAAACAAAAAAGGGGCAGCCAAGAGCATGAGGCTCCGACCTACATGAGGACCAGGGAGAGGCAATGCACTAGTCTTATTCCCAATGACTGAATAAACTGTTTCCAAGTTGAACCCATGACCGGTGTGTTGTAAAGGAGAAGCCTTAGCATTGTTCCTAGGCTCAATATTTTTATACAAGTGAGGATGAGGGAGGGGAAAAAAAAAAGGGAAGCAGCAGCATAAGAAAAAGAAGAAAGATATCTCATTCAAATTTTTATTGCTAAATAATGTGCAAAAACCTTACAGACAAGCATGAATATTTTGGGACAACCTCAAAGAAATCAAAACAATCATATTAAAACTCTAGAGTAAACATTTCAAATAACGGATGCAACAGAAATTACGATGACAGATAGACTGTTTGTGCGAAGCAGTTTGTGCATTTAATGCCTATATCAGTTAGTTGATGACAAGCAAAATGTAAATGATGCAGACCTGTTTGCTCCAAAGCCATGAACTAATACTAACGCAGGGCCACTATTCCCAGAATATTGATAGCGAATGGAGTAGCCCCTCCAGTTCCACATACTACAAGACCAAACAAGGTGACAAGAAAAAATCAGAAAGCCAAAATATTAATATCTATTTACAAAAGCAATCAAAACATCTAAGACCAGCTACTGGGAAAGAAACAAGATAATTGATCCAAGATATCAGAAATAGTATTTCTTAAATATTTCATTTCTACTTCTAGTTTGGCTAAAATTGAAGTCTGTTTATTGTCTCAGCCGTGCCAATAATTTCAAACTTCCAAAAACTCATTATAAAGAAGTCCAAGAAAATATAAGAGTAGGAGTCTCAACCTCAAAATCTAGGTGTCACACTGGCCTACATAAACATAGGCACAGTGTGAACTATGATGAGACTCAGTTGAAAACTCACTTTGGTACCATATAAAGAAGCCCGACTACACATAAGAGTAAAAGTCTCATCCTTAAAACCTAGGGTTTAAGGTGAGAAAAGTCCATATCTTATATGGGACAAGCAACTTTTCTAATGGGCTAATGTGAGATAACTTTTAACAGTCTCCCTTACGTTGGCCCACATGGACGTAGGCTCAACGTAAACTGTGATAAGACCTAGTTGAAAACCTACTTTGATATCATGTAAAAAAGCCCAAAAACACATAAGAGCAGGAGCCTTAATTTGAAAACTTAGATATTAAGGTGAGGGAAGTCCATCTCTTATATGGGACAAGTAACTTTCCTCGTGAGCCGATGTGAGATAACTTCTAACAGCGCTCCTTACGTTGGCCCACATGGACATAGGCATAGCGTATGGTGAGACTCAATTGAAAACTCGCTTTGATACCATGTAAATAAGCTCAACTACATATAAAAGTACAGGTCTCAATTTTAAAACCTAGATATTAAGGTGAGGGAAGTCCACCTCTTATATTGGACAAATAACTTTTCTAATGGGCCGATATGGGATAACTTTTAACACTAGTCAATTAATCCTCTCTAATTTCTGTCTCCCAAAGTTTCCTTGCATAAATTTGCCAATACAATAACTTCTCTCAAAACATGAGATCTAAGGAATGTTCGGTAGCATTAATCGGTAGCATTCATTTTCTTGCTTTGATGTTTAATCTCTATTCTCCGTGGCTTTTTGGTCATGTGTTTTAACAAATATGTAATTCCATCAACCTAAAACTTCCTTTTTAGAACCATATATTACTTTTCAACATAGCATATTATCTAGACACGGGCCCTTTACTTTTTTGGCCTTCTTATGGTCCAGAATAATGTAGCTGTGTAGCCTATGCTCAAGGCTTGGATAACAACAACTAAAGCAAAGTTATGAGATTCTTGAACCATAATTATAGGGTGGGGAGAGACTCTCTCTCTAGAATTCTAGAGACAGAAAACTGTCTCTAGGGCTTCTCAACATCTTCTTCCTTTCCCCTCCCTTAATCACTCTTGCACTTATTTCCTATCTTTTTGGAGTGTGAAAATTTTTGTAACCACTTTTTTTTTGGAATTAATTCCACATCTTTAAGGGGTGTGCTTCTTTTTGACCAACCATTACTTTATGTTCATTATTGTTAAGTCGGTTGTGCTATTTCATAGGTGCCTTGCCAATTGGACTCTCTTCCTTCTCTCCCTCCCATTTGAGGTCGCACAAAATAAGGTTCAACCTCTTGCTATATATGTCTCCAGTGACTATGGTTGAGTTTTGCCAATGTAAGCAAGGCCATGGTGCTTGCTCAATGATTCATCCCTTCATGGAAGTGGTTCGGCCAATTTGTCTATTGCTTAAGAGGAGAAGTTTTCCAGATCTGTTCTTCAAACTAGATCTGGTTCTCAATCCATTAGATTGGGTAGGTTAGAGGCCATCTTGGGGGTCTTGGCAAAGAGATGATGATGCTGCATGGCTGGTTTCTCGGTGGCTAAGGGAATCAACAGGTAAGGTATGCCATGGAGTTTGCCCAGAGGATATGAGGCGCTTCTAACGAGCAAAATTCTGGTGCAGCTTGGGAAGCTTTGGTCTCTTTCACAAGTTGGGCTTAACGCATGGCCTATGGCTTGAGAGGTTGCCGTGAATGCTACAGGAAGGAGATGCTTCTAGTATCCAGTTAATCTTCCGTGATGGATTTGGTTTGCTGGGGAGGCGGTTCGTCTTCACCCTCATGCTAGGATCTCCAACTATAAGGTGTATCTTTTCCGACAAAGGCACAGAAAGCATTCAGTCGCAACAGCACTTGTTCAAGCTGGTAGGGTTGAAAGCTGGAAGAACACTGACATCACTACTGATGTCATGTCATGTTTATATTTCTTCTGCCTAGGATAGATTGTGAACCGGCAAGCTTGATTTGAAATTCTTTTTTCCCGCTTGATTCAAGTTGTAGCGGCAATTCAGCTAGGTTGTATGCCAGCTGAATGTGGTTTTGAATTTGGATTTTTATTTAGTTTGGCCTGCACCTGATATGCATTATTTTACAATTGGGCCCACTAGTTTTCTATGTGTTATTTTAGCCCATTTGTACTCTATGATATATTTAATTATATAAGCCAACTTATTTGTGCTATGGCTCATACATTGTGTTTCTAACCCAGCTCGGTGGGCCTTAAACTAGCTATGGTTAACTATCTCCCATGACCACCGTGCAAGAAGTAAAAAAGGATATGGGAAGGCCTTCTACCAAGTTGATCACAGCCAGTCATGGTGGTCTGTATGTTATCTAACCTATCCAGTTGGGTAGCAAGGGGATTAATATCAAGTGGATAGGCTTAGGTGGGTTTAAGTGTTTCTAGACTACTTACTTGGGTTATAAGTGAGAATTTATTTAGTGAGTAGTGTAGGCAAGTCCCATAGCTCAGATTAGGGTTGTGTGGGTCGAGCCTTGTTGTAATGCTCTTTTGAGTAGTGTCCTCCCTTGAGGGAGTTGTCTTGAGCACATTGCAATATCACAATTTTGTTTTTCAGGTAGTAGAACTTAAACTTACCTGCCAAAAAGATATATCTATAATTATATTAGATTTTCCATCTCTGGCTCTTTGATATCTATATTAGACTTTGAGATTTAAATAGGCTTTATGGAAACAAAGGAGACATTAATGTTAGTTAAAAAAATTCAATGTATGTTCGTGTTTCATGTACTCTATACATGTAGCTCACTTGTACTCTCATTGGAACAAAGTGACTTGAACAAAAGTTTTTCAATATTAAATAACACTCCCCTTCTCACTCACTCTCTCTCATTCAGTGCTAATAAGTGGTATAGAGCCCGATTTTATTTAAAAAAAAAAAAAGAAAAAATAAACAAGATTGCTGTGGTGACTCCAGCACTTCCAATTAATCTAGTTTCCCTCTGTCCTCATTTCAAAGGGGATGACTATGATTAATAAAGTCATGATATGAAGTTGATGTTAAGCCGTTGAAGCTGTGGAGTATTATTAAAGAAGGATATAATGAACAGAGACAAAAGAATGATTGTCACGAGCTCCAAAAAAAAAAAAGAGCAATCAAAAGAAAGGATAGCAAGGCTCTCTTCAAAATTTATCAAACTTGAAAGACCAATTTCCAAGAGAAATTCAAAAGGCCACTTCATAGCAAGCTTGGAATATGTCACAGTTGATACATAAAGGTGAAAAGTGGATGACTCCAATCTTTGTGATAAGAACTTGAGAAGCTGCAGATGCAAGAAAATGAGAATATTACCCATTATTTTTCAAAAGTTAGTTCAATAGCTAACCAAGTGGCTACCGATGAAGAAACTTAACAAAATCAAAAAGTGGTAGAGAAAACTTCTTCAGAGCTACAAAAGTTTGATTTTATTGTGGTAGCTATGGAAGAATCCAAAGATGCATCATCTTTTTTGTTGGAAGATTTACAGGCTTCTTTAAAGATATAAGAATTTCAAGTTAATCAAAAAAATCCACCTTCCAACGATCAAGCTATCAAGTCTGAAATTACGGGAGGCAAGGACACTCCTTGTGGTCGTAAGTGTCTTCCATGGTAATAGAGGTAAAGGTTCCATTTTTCATGACAATGAAAGAGGCTCACCAATCAATAGTCATCATTTTAAAGAAGAAGAAGAAGAAGAAGAATTAAATGCGGATTCAAATAATTATCAAAGAGGAAGAGTTCGTAGCTTTAATTAAAGAAGGAAAAGAGGCTATATTGAATGTTTTCATTGTCATAAAAGCCTATTCATAATGTTAATGGATGATAATATGAGCCTCTAATAAAAATGAATTTGAATTGGAGCGTGAAAATGAATCATTTGAAAAAGATTGTTCAGAAATTAGAAACACTAGTACTTGCTTGTCAACAATGTGATATTGATGATTTTGGACAGTGATGCCTGCAAACATATGACAGTGAACAAAAATTTGTTTTCTAACTTGGTGGAGTCAAATCATGGGGAAATAAAAATTGGAGAAGTTAGAGCCTATAAAATCACATTCAAACCAAAAATATAGAAAGTTTGAAAAGATGTCAAATGTTTATGTTAGAATATAGAATTGATTGATGATTTTATTTCCTTCTAGGATTGATATAGGATCAGTATAATTTTTGTTTCCTTATCAATTGTATTTCCTTTTCCTTTCCTTTGATTTCCTTATCTATGTAAGACATTGATTATAAATAAGATTCAAGGGAGAAGGGAGGAAAACAATTCAATCCTCTCTGTCTTTTATTTCTTTTAACTTGGTATCAGAGCGTTTTTGATTTCAAGAGAAAAAAAAAAAAAAAAGAAGGGCAGACGTGTCAGAATAATCTTCCCTCGCTACCGGCGACTCTCCGGCCATAGGAGTTGGTGGTCGCCCACCTCAGAAGAGTCGTGTCCCACCGGTGACCTTCACCCACCTGAGCTCGTTGCCGGAAAAGACCTAACGTGCCTCCACGCGCGGCTCACCGCCAGCGACCAACCCTCACGCGCCTCCTTCTAATCGGCTCGTGGAGGTATTGTTAATTCATGCTCCTCCTTCCACTTTGGTCCAAGTCAGGCTCTGAGGTATTGTTAATTTCTTCATTGACGATCCAAAAATTCCCATCAAAGCGATGAATTTAAATGGAAGCTCCCAAAACAGAGGCAATCTCCATGGGTTTAAGTGGACTTGACAATTCGTCCTTTCAACTAATAGTGGAGAAATTAAATGGGAAAAATTTTCTCGAATGGGTTCAATCAATCAAACTTATGATCGATGGCAAAGGAAAATTGGGTTACCTTACTGGTGAAACAAAGAAACTAGCCTAAATTGATGTTGTCTCTCTACAAAAGTGGGAGTCAAAGAACTCAATGGTGACTATTTAGCTTATTAATTCTATGAAGCCCTCAATTGGAAAGACGTATCTGTTCTTGCCATTGGCGAAAGATGTTTGGGATGCAGTTCAGGAGACTCAATCTGATGCTGAGAATGCTTCTTAGATTTTTGAAATCAAGACCCGATTATGGCAGATGAAGCAAGGGAAAAGGGTTGTCATAGACTATTATATGGAGATGACAGCTCTCTGGCAAGAACTTGGTATAAGTTTCAAAGAAGAGTGGGAATGCCAAGGTGATAGCATCAGATACAAGAAAAAACTCGAAAATGAAAGAGTATTTGAATTTCTTGTTGGGTTGAGCCGTGATTTAGATGAAGTTAGAGGAAGAATTCTTAGCCAACGTCCTCTTCCTTCTCACTGTGTCTTTCAGGACCTTTCATCTAGGAGGCCAACGTGGGTGAAAAACATCAAATTGCATTTTGTGATTCTGCATCTATTTCTAGAGATAGTGAAATTTTGTTACGGCATGTTAGAATGGATCATCTCAATTTTCAATATTTGAGATTGTTATTTCCTTCCATATTTTTGAATAAAAAGCCTGTTGATTTGCAATGTGAAATTTGTGAACTTGCAAAACATCAATGCACTTCATTCCCAAAATCCAAGTATCAACAATCCAAACCTTTTACTATAATTCACAGTGATTTATGGGGACCTTTTCGTATTCTTAATCGTACCCATACAAAGTGGTTTGTTACATTTATTGATGACTATACTTAAGTCTGTTGGGTTTATTTGTTGAACGAAAAAACTGATGTTCGTTCTTTGTTTATCAATTTTCATTCAATGATTCAAACACAATTCCAGACACAAATTCAAAATTTGAGCACTGATAATGGCAAAAAATACTTCAACTCTACTTTGGGTGATTATCTTCAAAAGTGTAGCATAATTCACCAAAGTTCATGTGTCGACACTCTTCAACAAAATGGGGTTGCTAAACGCAAAAATGGTGCTCCTGCTTTGATGTTTACTATGAACATGCCCAAAATGTTCTAGGGAGATGCCATTCTGACATCTACCTCTCTTATCAATAGAATGCCTAGCCGAGTTCTTTCTTTTGAAACCCCTCTCCATAAACTCCAAACACTTTTTCCTTCCTCTCGTCTAAATTCTAGTCTATCTCTCAAAGTGTTCGCATGTATCGCATTTGATCATATTCATTCCCATAATCAAAGTAAATTGGATCCTAGATCTCTAAAGTGTGTTTTCATTGGATATTCTCCTACTCAAAAAGGTTACAGGTGCCACGATCCATCCACAAAAAAGGTATTTGGTAGTCTTGATGTTACATTCTTTGAAAACACTCCTTACTTCCAAACATCCTCTCTTCAGGGGGAGAATTTGAGTGAAGATCGTCCTTTAGACTTCGATATTCCTTTTTTTGAGCCTATCCCAAACACTGAGCCTCTTCCAAACAGTAAACTTGTAACACCATCTCGTTCTACTATGCCATGCACAAAAGAAAACTTGAACTCAGAGGGAGATACAAGAGAACAAACAAAGAGATACTCGCTTATTCACAAAGACCAAAACTAAGGTATAAGGAGAATCTCACACCTAAAACACCAAATAAGTCAAAACCAGTGATAGCTCCAAGTATCTATTAGTTCTCTTCCAATTCAGGTAATTTTGATTCTCCTTATATTAATTTACCTATTACTCTTAGAAAACAAACTCGGTCATGTACTCTTCATCCCATCTTGATATTCATGTCTTATGATGGTCTGTCCACTGAATTTCGTACTTTTACCTCTAACCTTGATAGTACAGAAATTCCAAGAAATATTCAAGAGGCCTTGAAGATTTCCAAATGGAGAGAGGCAGTAATGGAAGAAATGCAGGCCTTGGAAAAGAATGAAACTTGAGATATGATAGATTTACCAAGAGAAAAGAAACCTGCTAGGTGCAAATAGGTCTTTACTGTGAAGTATAGGGCTGATGGGACCATAGAACTTTACAAGGCTTAGCTTGTTGCAAAAGGGTTTACACAAACCTATGGCATTGACTATACAGTGTTATGATAACCAAAACAGAATCAACTGGTCGTTAGTTCAGGAGTAACAGTTTACTATAATTAGCTATTAGTTAGCTGTTAGTTAGCTGTTAGTTAATTGTTAGTTAGCTGGCAGTTACTGAATAAAGGAAGAAAAAGCTGTTGAGCTGTACAACAGAAAGGAGAGGTAGTTAGGCTTGAATTCAGGGAGTGAGTTAGAGAAATAAGGAGGGAAAAGTAGTTATAACTGCTGGCCATTGGCTGAGTCTATAAATAAACTCAAGGAGTAACCTTGTAAGGTTCAGATGAATAAAATTTCAATTTTTCTTTCTGGTTTCTTTCCTAGTCTATCATTTTCTTCCCTAGTCATATCATACAGAAACATTTGCACCGGTGGCAAAGCTGAACACAGTTCATGTTGAGAATTTTGTCAAATCAAGGCAAATCAGTTTCCTAATTCTTAGGAAATCAAGTTTCCTGATTTGTTGGGAAATCTTGTCAAATCAAGGCAAATCAGCTTCCTGATTCTTAGGAAATCTTGGCTGTATACTTTGTAATTGTAGGGATCCTATTTGATTCCTAAAATTTAAAATTGTATAGCTGTATATTTCTGTTACATAGCTGTAGCTTTATTTCCTTTTTTATAAGCTGTATTGTATCTATAAAATGAGCAGTATTTCTGCTTTCCAAGCAATTAAGAAATAATATTTTTTCCTCCCAATCTTCATGGTATCAGAGCCGACATAATTGGCCTTTGTTTTTTTCTCCTTCCTTTTTTTTTTAAGCTCATCTCACCAATTCTATTCCCTGCCCATTACCATGTTAGAAATTTCTGAATTACCCCTACCGCTGGTGCCAATCTTAATTCTTCTAAACTTCCAACTGAATCACTCTCTCATTCTATCCAAATCACTACAATTCGCCTCAATGGGAACAATTTTCTCAGGTGGTCCCAGTCCATTCGAATGTATATTAGAGGGAGAGGGAAAATCGGGTATTTAACTGGTGACATTGTAGAGCCAGAAAAAACTGATGCAGGTCATGCTGTTTGGGATGCTGAAAACTCCATGATAATGGCCTGGTTAGTGAATTCTATGGAGGAGGAAATAAGTGCAAACTACATGTGTTATCCTACTGCCAAAGCCCTTTGGGATAATGTCACTTTGATGTATTCAGACCTTGGTAATCAGTCCCAAATATATGAGTTACAACTCAAACTGGGGGGAGTCCGTCAAGGTGAGAATTCTGTCACTAAACATTTCAATATTCTCAAAGGTTTATGGCAGGATCTTGACTTATTCAATGATGACTATGAGTGGAAGAACACGGATGATTGCAATTACTTTAAGAAGAAGGAGGAGAACTCACGGATTTTCAAATTTTTGGCTGGGCTCAATGTTGATTTTGATGAAGTACGAGGCAGGATTTTAGGTCGTCAACCTCTTCCTTCCCTCGGCGAAGTTTTTTCTGAAGTTCGACGTGAAGAAAGCAGGAGAAATGTCATGCTTGACAAGAAAATCACTGCTGGACCGGTGGAAAATTCAGCGTTAATGGGGACTGCTGCTGCTGCCTATCGTGCCCCTAATACCCAGCGCCGCCAAGATGACAAACCAAAGGTCTGGTGTGATTTTTGCAAAAAACCACGACATACTCGTGAAACTTGCTGGAAACTGTATGGAAAACCTGCTGACTGGAAACCTGTGGAATGGAAAAATAATAAACAAAATGATCTGAATTGTGCCCCAGCCAAAGCACATACTGCTGAGACCACCTCTTTGAGTGAAGAACAGATAAAACAACTCCTAAAGCTGCTGAACTCAGCTCCGCTGACTCCCGGTACTCCTATAGCATCCTTGGTTCAAACAGGTATAACTTTGTGTGCCTACTCTTCATTCTCTGCATCTTGGATCATAGATTCGGGTGCCTCTCATCACATGACTAATCTGTCCCATTTGTTTATATCTTATGAACCCCTTTCTGGAAATAAAAAAGTACGTATTGCAGATGGAAGTTTATCTCCCATTGCTGGTCAAGGTTCAATTCGTTTATCAGAAAAAATTATTCTGAAATCTGTTTTGCATGTCCCAAAACTCTCTTGTAATCTTTTGTCAGTGAGTCGTTTATCCAAAGATTCTAATTGTTGTATTATCTTTGGTGTCTCTTGTTGTCAATTCCAGGATTTGAACACAGGGATGATGATTGGCAGTGCTAGAATGGTAGAAGATCTCTACTATTTTGATGACAACCATGTTAAGAATAAACAAGCTCAGGGTTTTATTGGTAGTGTCCGTTCAAACCCTGTTCATGATCAAATAATACTATGGCATAATAGACTAGGACATCCTAGTTTTTCCTATTTAAAGTACCTATTTCCTTATTTATTTAAAGGAGTGGATTGTAACTCTTTGGTTTGTGAAACTTGTTTCTTGGCTAAAAGTCAACGGAATTTTTATAAAATTAAACCATATTGTGCTTCAAGGCCTTTTCATCTAATACATAGTGATGTTTGGGGTCCCTCTAAGATTACTACTTTAACTGGAAAAAAATGGTTTGTGACATTCATTGATGATCGTACTCGTTTATGCTGGCTTTATCTAATGGATTCAAAAAATGAGGTTGCAAAACTCTTTAAAGATTTTTGCTCTCTGGCGCATGAGTAGGATCTGAAGACTGGAGAGGAGAAAGGAAAGGGCCTGGAGCATCAGGGATCGAGTTTGAAATTGTTCACCGTCTGGAATAAACCTGCAAATCAAGACAAGAAAGACAAAAGGAGAAATCACAGGTAAAGGGAGACTCTCATTTACATCAGTGGCAAAAAAATCATTAGAGAAGAAAGATGTGCTCTCAAAGAATGAGACATCAGCACGTACAAAATATCGATGGAAAGAAGGACAATAACATCAATATCCTTTTTATACCCGAGCATACCCCAGAAAAACACATTTAAGAGTACGAGGTTCAAGTTTATCAATCCCACTATCAAGGTGATGAACAAATGCAACACAACCAAATATTCGAGAAGGAAGAGGAAACAACGGTGTTTTGAGAAATAATATAGAATAAGGGGAATAACCCTTCAAAACAGAAGAAGGCATTCTATTAATTAGGTAACATGCTGTGAGTATTGCATCCCAGGTAAGTCTAGAAAAATCATCAATAAACGTAACAAAATACTTGAAACCCAACTTAGTTGCTACTCGACTAGCACCCCATACATTTGAATGAACTAACTGAAAAGGACTTAGGGACCTGTTGTTGACTCTAGAACTGAACGAAGCACAGTGATGTTTTTTTAACTGACAAGACTCACGATCTAAAGATGAAAGCTGACTCAAACTGGGAATCATAAATTTCAACTTGTCAATAGACGGGTGACCCAATCAACAATGAATTTCAAACAGCGAGGCAGCTACAGAACAGGTAATAAATGAAGAACTAGCCAAATAATAGAGTTCTTGAGTTTCATGCCCTTCTCTAATCTTCTTCCTTGTCTTTAAATCCTAAATAATTACAGAACCAGGAAAGAATGTTACTGAGCAATTTAATTGTTTGATGAGTTTGCTCACAGACAAAAGGTTACAAGATAAAGGTGGAACATATAAAACTGAAGATAAAGACAAATTAGAGGATGAACAAATTTTATTGACACCCTTTATTGAATTAGATGAACCATTTGCTATGGTGACACTAGGGATTAGAGAACACTGAATATCAGAAAAGAATGAGGAAATTCCAGACATATGGTCCGAAGCACCAGAATCAATAACCCACGTATGTGAAGAGATGGACATACAAGTGGTAGAGTTACCTCGATGGGTTAAAGAAGTAATTGGAAGAGATGCCTGCTGAACCATTTGATACTGAAGAAATTTGGTACATTCTTCCCCTGAAAAAGTCATAGTAAAGGTTCACCTGTGCAAGAAGAAGTAGGATCATCAGATGAAGTCACATGTGCCATACGAGCTGGCTTCCCATGAAGATCCTAGCAACTTAACGTGCCCAACACGACCATAATTTGAGCATTTGGGTCTAACACCACGACATCCATGACCACGACCACGTCCCGACGACCACATTCACCAAACTTAGATGGGGGCTTAGGAACATAATCACTTATCATTTTCTGCTCAAAAGTTGCCTCAATAGCCATTATAGGATCAACAGTACTCTGGACTTAGACAGAATCAACCAGTCAGACAAACAGTGACTGATGAAGAGAGGAATCAAATAGAAGTTGCTCAATCACTGAACTAAACACACTAGTAGAGGTGCCTGGTGGAGGAGAGAAGGCTGCCTAGAAGGTCGGAATGCCGCCGGAACTCTATGCGCGTGCACGCGCGACTTTAGTGACGGCTCGTGAAGGCCACGCACAGAGGGGCAGACTGGGCGTGGGGACGCATGACCAACTTTTTGGCGACGATTGCCTCTCTCCATCAACTACACTGGTATGGCGAGACTTTTGAATAGTTGACCTGGTATGGACTTGTGCTGTTATGGAGTTTCAAACGAGGCTTCCGTTGGACTGACTGACGAGGAATGGAACTTAAGAATAGAATAGGAATCGGGAATAGGACTTAGGAATAAAACTTAGAAAGAAGATTGCTCCGATACCATGTCAAACTAGTAAGATTGAGATGAATTGTACACACATAGACTGAATTCTGGTATGTAAATTCATATACAAATGAGTGACTTTACATATTACCTTGGTATCCTTTAGGATCACCAAGTGACTAGATACATTTCTTACATTAACTACTACATTTAATTCTACATAATTACACTACATACATTAACAAATAGAATGATGATAGAATTTTTGGGACCCTCCATTGAGCTACACTTGTTATTTTTGTCTGTTTACAACTGTTTGATTTGTGCATTAGCTATTAGTTTATGCAAATTATATGAGATATATCAAAAACAAAGAAAAGTAGCTTTCTTGGAGATTTTACCAGTCCATTGAAGTATAATTCTTGTCAGAAATAATGGCTTGAAAATGAAATAAGCCACAAAATTAGTGCATTGAATTATTTATTGTTTGTATATGATTTTAATTGGTAAATTCTTTAGGTTCGTCCTATATTGTAACGACGAAGAATTGATTAGAGCAAAATTTGGCTTTTTGGTTTTATTTAATATATATCAAGTTTAGAAATAATTACTTGGACATAATTATAAATTTTAACCACGTCATTTAATTAAAAAAATTTTGCTTCTTTTGATTTTTTTCAAGTTAGGACAACCTTCGAAAAAATCTTCTGATTCACTCCTTTAATAGGATTAGATGAATTATGAATTTGAGATGAATTATGACAATTAATTTCTATCCCCTTTGCCCAACATTAGGACACCATATTCTAGAAAAACTAATGCTCTATATAGAAAATTCAATATATATGTATATATACAAAAATAATGCAACTGATTTTTTATTTTTATTTCTTCTTTAAGTTTACAAAGGAGCCACAACATCCACTGTTCATGATTCCAAACCCGAATGAAATCAAGATTAAAATTTCGAGTAAGTTAAGCTTTTTTCTCATTAAAATAGAAAAAGAAAAACATAGTAAATAGAAAATTTGCCGACGTTTTACTTTTTGGCTCTAAGAGCAAATGGCCAAGAGTTCACTTAGAATGGAGTGCAGGTTAAGCAGAATACAACAGTACAGTATATTCTGTTTGAAAAGTAGGGAAGACCATGAGCGACCAGGTTCAATGAACCTGCCAAGGACACCCTTTATCTTGTGCTCCATGCCTAGTACTGTGACAGCACTTTATGAAAATCTAATAAAATGTAGAGAGAGAGAGGGAGGGGGAGAGAGAGAGCGAGAGAGAGCTGCTAAGCCTGCTATCTTGTTGGATCTCCTTCAACTGGCCCAAAGGCATGTTCTCCACAGGCAGATTTTCCTCTTCAATCATTTTCTTCTATAGGCTACATTGATACAATAGGAAAAACATATTATCCTTACAAAGTTAGTGTAAGATAATTTTTTTTTTTCCCTTCTTTAAACTTTAAAGAAAATGTCATCTTTTTTCCTGGAAATTTTTTTAGGAAATATATGCCAGTGGATTTTTACTTTTTTTTTTTAATATTTTTGGTGGGGTGGGAGTGGGTGTTGAATGTTTCTTCTTGATCATGTTGAAATACTATGTTGGATCAAACTTCTTGTTCCATCAACATCTACAGATTCTATAATCGGCTTCCATATATGAAGAGATCAAATTGTTCTTATAGTACCAGCAGACTATATGTTCTTATTAATTTTCTTGGGCTAAGATATATATATATATATAGCATGCATATTTCAGAAGAAATTTGTTAATTTATATTTTAGAATACATGTGACTTTTGCAGGTGTAAGTAAGACAGATCATAGAGGATTCTCCCCTTGAAGTTGTGGATCCTTTCAATGCTTTCAGGTACTGTTGTGCCTTCCTGATTAGTTACATATATGTGTAAACTGTATACATGCTTAACCTCTCAGAAATATATACTTGCTATGTATGTGTACAGATTAATATAATATATATATATATATTTACATGATCTGATGTTCGATTTGGACTATTAATTGTTCTATACCACTATTTTCTTAATCATTTATTTCATATTGTACTAACCTAATTCACGAGTCTTTACTGTTGACTAATTAAATTCAATGAACGTGGGAAATTAATTAAGAAAGCAAAATGATGGCGGCTCATGTATTAGACAAAAACGTAATACAATATATATGCATATCTTACAGTAGGAGTACGTAATTGTTGACTATATAGCCTCATCAATTCTGACTACCTTTTTTGCATAATTTTTATTTATTTATTTATTTGTATGAAGCTGCATAAATTAATTACCATAGAACTCAAAAGTGTTAAAATAATCAACCATACATAAGAATTACATAATAGACATAAAATTTACATTTGGTACTGCAAATCTCATTTCAAGATTTATACTTTAAAGCATCCCACTTTGCTTCTTCTACTTTTAAATTGTCCTATTTTGCTCCTTTCGTCAGTTACCAATAAAAAAATTTTTGATGAAAAATATCACAGCTCCATTGCACAAAATTGACACGTCTTTTCCTTCAACAAAATATGACAATAAAAGGGCACAGAGGTGTGAAATTTGTAAGTATAGGGGCCAAAGTTATTTGGAGAATTTTGAGGTAAAATTTAGAGATGCTAAATGTAGTTTACCCTTGAATGTTTTTTTTTCTTTTCCTCGTATCACATTGCTCCTTAAAATGATACCATCATTCATAAGTGCATAATTAACAAATTATTGATCTGCATAATTTAAAAAATTAAATTAATTCAAGGATCAAAAATGAATTACTGATCACTCGGCTTATATATGGCTTGGGCAGGTACTGGAGCTGAGATTACGATATTGACTCTGTAAAGTTGCCGGTTGCCCCTTCAAATGGGCAGTGAAACTGAGGTACCGTGGGGCAGGTAATCAGTTTCTCTGCCCTTAATTACTTGGCATGAAAAATAACAACTCAAAAATAAAAAGGAAATGATGCAAGTGTTGATACTCTGATCATATTTCCACTTTTACTACCTAAAGAACCAGAATCAGTGAGCAGATTAACTAGTATAAGCAGATTGCTATGTTGTGGGCTGCAATTGTTTCAGTGTGGCGTTTGTTCTATCTTATGACATCTTAGGAACGACCTAGCCGCATTAGACTGGATTGAGGATTCCTAAAGTTGAAATACAACTTTGGGAGATGAAGTTGCATACCTTTGAATTCTTGTGAAAGTTCATTCAACTGATAAGATTAAAACATTTTCATTTATTGGATGAACTTCCACGAAGGTTGAAACTGCAACTTCAACTCCTAAAATTTATTTCAATTTTAGTTAGGATCCCATCATCCCATTAGACTCATGCTGGGTCGAATTGCAAACTCGAGAAAAACGTGCATATCCCACCACACATGGGTCCTACTTAACTCAAGGCCGAGGCCACGATCCATGAGGAGGAGAAACCCGTTGTGGAGAATCAAACCTGGAACTTTCGAGTTTACATTTAAGGGTATGTCCGCCCTTGCCACTTGGACTACCCTCATGGTTTTGTTATCTCTTTGTCAGATTCATGGTTACGGAAGAGTTCCCCTTAAAACTTCAATTTCCCAGTTTTGGATTAATCATCTTGCGAGTAGACTGAGGCTCAGTTCTGCTGTCAATAACTTTTTTTTTTTCTTTTGCTCTTTCTAGAGGTCAAGAATAAAAGAAGAGTTACAATGATATGAATTATTAGCAATAAAATTATAGATATGAAGCTTTGTAATCTTTTGTTTCCTCTTGTTATCAATTGGAAGCCAATGATGATTGTATGGGAATTCATCGGTTACAAATATATGAAATACTTTGTGTGTTTACATCCATGATTGTGAAAGTCTTCCTGCCAAAAGCCAATTCAAGTTGTTTTGTCGGCCCAAAGACATGGCTGCAATGTCTTTGGTATGAACCTCATTCAATCTATATGGACTGATATTTTCGGTGCCTTTTCTTTTCCCATTTTTTTTTTTGTTTTTCCTTTTTTTTTTTTTTTGAAAATGTGAGAAAGTATATAGTAACAAAGAGAAAACAGGTAGATTGAGATGGAATCTATTATTATCCAATTCAAACCAAAAAAAAGAAAAAAATTCAAGCAATAAAAGGAAACAATGGAAACTCTGGACTAAACTTTAGGTCTGGGCCCAAATCAATATAATTGGGACAAACTCTGGCTTAGATAGCCCGCAACAAACCTTCACAATTTTTCCAATCATGTTTGATGCTTCATGATGAACACGCGCGCGCACACCACAGAAGAGTTTTGTACCCAATTATTGATAAAAATAAATTAATTTATCAAGTTAAAGTCAATTGAAAAGTCCTTTCTAAAGTAAGAATAAAGTTGTTAGTGTCACTTGTGGCTTTATTAATTGTGTAGAAAATTTGGTTGGATTTTACCAAGCTTAAATCGAATTCAATTTATAACTCATTTTAGAATTTAGGTCAAGCTCAAGTCTTGAAAAGATTCGATAAAATAATATATATATTTTTATATTATTTATTTATTAAATTTAGACAAAATGATTTCGTTTTAATTTATTCAAATTATTCTTAAGTCGATCTTAAATGTAAATTTTTCTTCGTCTAACTAAACTTAAACCTATATAAAAATTCGAGCTTAAACATAATGTAAATAACTTAAGTTGAGTTTAAATAAGTTAAAAATTGACTTTAATTCACCTCTATTTAACCACAAGACATTCAAACGCAGACTCATATTTAACATATCTCTAAACTCTAAACAATAATAGAATCATTATCCAACTTATTTTTCTTTGATTCTCCTCTATATCGTATATAAACTTATCACATAAATTACATACGCTTCAACAATGAATATTTTAGGGGTTGCTTGAAGTGTCAAAATACCAAAGTTTTCAACTTTCTCTATGCCTAAAATTTTAACTTTTGTAAGAACACACCAAATGGCCAATGATACAAAATTTAACAAAATTTGGCCCTCCAAACAGTTCCTCACTATATATCTCACTATGGTATGATTAAAGTTTTTTTGATTTTATAAAGTGGTGAAAATTTGAAACTTTGTATTATATTATTTCTTCATGCCATGTAGAATTTCATTTTTTAAGTCAAGTTATAGTAGTTGCATGATTTTTATCCTATTCCAAACCACAGGTGCAATGTTCTTTTTTTTTTTTTGGTAGCTCAGAATCTGCACTAGTTTATTACAGATCTCAACGATTTGCATAACTGATAAGTAAACCAGAGAATACATGACCGGTCTCTTAACCATGCATTCAGATAAGTCGCGGAATTCAAACTCGAGTCGTTTATATAGGGGGCACACCCACTAATCAACTCAACTGATCTCGAGGGTCACAAGTGTGCTGCATTAATTACATTTGATTTGCCATGTCCAATAACTAAAAATATGCTATAATGTTACCTTAAAATGGGACAAGATGATCCATGTACACATAATCGATCCCTCGTTGTGATCGGCCATGGATTGGTAGCATATATTATGGGAGAGAAATCACAAATTTTTATATGGTCTCAAACTAAAAGAGATAAGAATGTGTTTGTATTTATGAAATTAGGATCTGGTAGTAATCATTTAAGAATAATTGTTTTAATATGACTTATTTAATTTATATAGAGATTTTATTATAAATTTAAGTAATTTAAAATACTATTAACTATGATAAATTTTAAATCAGCAATAAAATAAAATAATCCAAAAAATTTTTCATAATAATGACTACTATTTTACGAAGTAACGCTACCACTATTTTAAATATATTAACTCTATAATTTATGTTTTATTAATACCAACTTCATGTATATTAAAATACCTATCCCATGTCCTACTTTTTTAAGTTTTTATTAATTTGATATTTTTTCTTTTATAATTTAAAAGAAAATTAAAATGGAAGAAGATAACTTTAATTATTTAAAAAAATAATAATTAAAAAAAAAACTTAGTAGCCATGAGAAGCTAACTAACTTCCCAAACAGAATCTTAATATACTAAACATATCCCTAATTATAAGTACTAAATTCTAGCTAGTAAGCATGGTGTTTAGATGGCCCAAAAAAAAAAAAAAAAAAATTAATGTAAAAGTGACAAGTAGCCTGTCAATGGGGCGGATCTGGATTAGATTTGGATCAGATTCATTAGATCCAGATCTAATTATAATGGGTTTGATCCAGATCCAAAAGTAATTGGATCTAATTTGTAAGATCCAATTCAGATTCATATACCCACGGACCGACTCATTTTGAAGAATAGTTTTTTCTAAAATCATCATTTTATAAAAATAAAAAAATATATTTTATTGAAAATATATATGTTATATATGTATAAAAAGCAAAAAAAAAAATAATAATAAATCATAATTGGTAAGATTAAAAATTTTAGGTCTCGTTTGGTAACATTTTTATTTTTTATTTATGTTTTCAAAATTTTGTTAACTAACAGAAACTTGCCAACTACTCTTTTTTTTTGTACTTTTTTTTTACTGCTTTCACTAGCATAAAAGTGAATCTCTCTGTACAAAAGGTTCCAAAGAAGTAATTCTTTGTTGCTCCTTTGCTCACCTTTTATTTTTTGCTTCCATTTACTAATTCCACAAGCAAACTGCTGAGTGACTGAATCTGATGAATATCATCAATTCAAACAAGCTCATTTAATATGTCATTATTGGACAGATATATATATATATATATAAAGGTATATTTGTATTCGAATTTACTAAAAAAATTTTAGATACAAGTATACAATTTTTATATCCGTATTCATTTATGTCATATAATTTGGTATATAATAATAATAATAAAAATAATAAAAAATAATACTAATAATAGTCTCTTGTCAAACCCATGCTAGATTACTCAAATTTTATCCAACATATCATAATTTCGAAATCACTAGCCAATACTTAAGTAGAATAAATTGAGATGATTTAAAAG
Source organism: Pouteria glomerata (assembly GCA_035590655.1). NCBI lineage: Eukaryota > Viridiplantae > Streptophyta > Magnoliopsida > Ericales > Sapotaceae > Pouteria > Pouteria glomerata. The sequence continues at coordinate 11,788,501 of JAVXUM010000011.1, read as the reverse complement.
TATAGGAAATAAATATTTTATTTTGGAAAATAATGGGTCTAGCGGATCGTCCAGATCCAGATTTATTAGTTTTTGAACCCAATAAATTTAAATCTATTGGGTCATATATTTAATTGGACGGATCTGGTCTACTATTATTAGATCTGGATCGAATTGAATCTAGACGAAAACCAATCCATTGACAGGCTTAGTGACAAGTAACAAAATTTAATTAGAGGAAAATAGAAAACGTTATTAAAAATGATTTTTTTTTTATATTTTTTGATAAACCAAATACCCAAAATAGTTGTTCAATTCATTCTTTGATACTCAACTCATCCACTGTATCATAGATTCTAACTTATATTATCGTATTATTAATATTTTGTAAGAATTATCAGAGAGTTTTAGAAATTATAGGAACTATAGCCATCTTTAATGACAGTGGTGGTGGAAGTTGTGTCAGTTATAAAATTCTTAAAAATGAAATTACAAAATAATGTAATATAAGTTAGCAACAACTTTGCAATTAATAAATGTCATTTTTTTTTTGCGAGTATTTTGTTCTAAATTGGTCCATCTATAATTTAATTATCACCTCATTCTACTAACTTTTCTAGATTTTTTTTTTTTTTTTTATGATATGAGATTTTACTTTTACATAATTATTTAGGCTCATTTTGAAAAACTTTTTAGTTCTTCAATTTTTAACTATTTTTTTGACTTTTTTTTAAATAACTTAATTTACCTTCTAAAGTTTTAAATTTTTTTTTAACTATAGAGGGTAAAAATATTAAATTAATAAAAAGTAAAAATAAATAATATTTACTAAAAATTTAATTTTTTAATTTTTTTTCTTTCTAAAAAAATCCTTTTATTAATTAATTAGTAGCCAGATAAAAAAAAAAAAAAAAAAAAAAAAAAAAAAAAATTGAACAGCTCATTTTCTCTGAACAAGGGACTTCACGCTTAGCTGCCCACCGGGCACAATATATGAGCATTTATAGCAGCGCATAATGGGGCCTCCTAATTAAACTTTCACCTTCATTGTTAATCCTCCTCCTCATTGTCTACTAGCAGTAGTCAAATGCAGAATAGTGATGCATCCTGAAGATGAAGGCACATTCAATCACAGGATCTGCTTCAGATCGATTCAATCATGACGATGATAATGATCTGCCGGAGCCAGCGTCCGTGGGTTGACCAAATTTAAATCCATATGAATGATTCAACTCCACCATTGACCTTCACTCGTCATTTAATTCCCGCCATTTCCCCAACGGTTCCAAAGCGTAGCAGAGGTGAGCCACGGCACAATTTGCACAACATTAATGGCTGCGTATTGAGCGAGGATATTATATAAAGTGAGCTCTGAGAGTTGACAAGAGCAAATCAAAAGTGAGCTCGGAAATGGGTTTGTGTGCTTCTTCTTCTCCTGTGTGTTGTCTTTCAGTTGCGTGCTCTCAGTTTTGGAGATAACAAGGTTGAGAAAGAGGGGTTTAGGGATGACGATGACTGTGGTTTTAGGCATTGCAGAGGTGGCCGCTTTGGTGGCCGTCGTGGGTGGGGTGGACCAGGTGGCGGTGGCCGTTTTGGGAGTGGTAGGGGTGGTTTTGGGGGAGGAGCTGGAGGGGAAGGAGGTTTTGGAGGTGGAAGTCTTGG